>JARBWK010000010.1:15144057-15368481 GCA_030556195.1 Anolis apletophallus
ATGCAGAATAGTGATAATGGGAATTGCAACCCAACAGCAGTTCTGGCTCTGAGGTTGGGAGAGGTTAAAGACATTTGAAAGTCAGGCATCATATCCATGAGCTTTGTATCTAAACTCAAACCGCACTCTCCTGACTAAACAGAACAAATGCAACCTTCCAGATGTTACTGTATCATAACTCTAGTCATGTTGTCTAGTGATAAGGAATACGTGAATTGTAGCCCAGTATCTGGAGAGTCACATAAAATGACGGTGGGCCTTGGGTTTGGCACATGCGTTGCAGGCAGTGATAATGTTCTTGGAGTAAGATGCAACTTTGGAGAAGAGCAATTCTCAAAGGGAAAGTCATGTAGGGCTCTTGTAGATTTAATGGTTGTGTCGGAGAGGGAATTTCAGCAGGTGTTGCTTATTACCTGGTTGTGTGGCAAGCCAACAGTTGCTGAAATTCTCTCTTCAACGCCACCATTAAAGGCATAGGTTCATGCTGGTGACCCTGCAAAAGGAACTGGGCTGTTTCCTTCCCCACCCCAGTCCAGGATATATGGGAGCATAATGTTGCCACAGCAACCTGAGCCCTGGTACCTCATTAGCAACATTTGGGCCTGACGCTGAATGAAAGGAAAGCTTCTTTTCTTCCGAGCGTCACCCTTGCTGGGGAAAGCTGCCGAGCGAGACTTTCAAACGCTTCCTCAGATGGCTCCTTCCATTCACCTGCAATCTGCCACACTGTCGAAGAAAAAGAAAATCATTCTGAGAAGCTGTCTGTAGCAATCCGGCGGAAAGAGCAAGATATTACTTATGCATTAGCATTACACAGCCCCGAGCCCCATCCCTCTCCTCCCATTCTCCCTCTCTCTGTATTTCTTTCTCTCTTTTTTTCTTTGAATTTTCCCTGGGCCCCAATTATATCCTCCAGCACTGTAGGTATCTGTTGCCTCCGACACTATCATTCCATTCTGAGAAGCGTTCATTTCCTCCAATGTAACTTTCCCAGTGCCTAAACGCCTTGGAGGCTATAAAACTGAATTCGGTATTAGTGATATTACTTAGGGAACTAGATTATGTAACATTGGAGTCGAAGCAATACATCTGTTTCTCTCTCATGCCCACCCACACATACACCTTCTTCCACCTCCGCAAGTAAGATTTATATCTCAGTGCATCATGATACCAAGCTACCAATCACCCTACAAAGGAAACCCAGGGCCCTTCCACACAGCCCTATATCCCAGAATATCAAGGCAGAAAATCCCACATTATCTGAGTGTAGACTCAGGGCGCATCCCACAATAAAGAAAGGGCTGACCAGATGACAGCCTGGAAACAAAAAGGAAGCTGCCAATTCAAAACAAACAATAACAAAAATGTATCATATAATATCATATAGACAACACTCAAGTAAACTCTCTTGACTGTGTTTTATATCAAACAATTCATCTGTGCTATCTAAATCAGTCATTCAAAATGGTAAGTATCCAATATTACATTGATGCATTTCATATGGTGAACTGATACAGTGAAGCAATACCATATAGTGCATTCCAAGATCATGTGCACAAAGAAAATTCCAAATAATCAATTCAAAGTCCATATATATGGAAAAGTAAAGTCTATGGTAGCAATAGTCTCTTGGTGATCCAAAGTCAAATACAATAGGATAGTCCATAGAAATTGAACCAGTTCATAAGTGTCTTTCCAGGATCACACATTAGACTTACTGTAAACAGTTAAAATACGAGAGAGTTTACGTTGTGGCTAGGACGCCCATGCTATGTCCGGACCTCGGGTCGACGGGCAACTCTGTGTGTGGCCACCCCATGTCGCAAAGGCTTTGTCAAGACCCATCCATGGATTTAAGGCACTCACTACAATCTAAACAATACAATACACATTAATAAAGGGGATATATATAATATCCCAAAGAACAAAACAGCAAAGTAGTTGGACCACTACTATAACATACCAATAAAGAATACTGCAGTGGTTTGGACCATTCTCTTGAGAAGCGCAGGTGGAGATTAACTGAAAGAAGGGTTGATATAAGCCTCACAGGGTTGATGATTGCAGGTGCTTATGTGAGGAGGGCTGAAACTGCTAGTTTTTCATTTAACCCTTGAGGGAATTCTGTTTTAAGGAGAGTAATCAATTTTGTTTCGCATCGAAGCAGCATGTGGGGGGACTTTAACAGTTTCCAGTCCCAAAACCTTCATAGATTCAGGAGTATGATGGTGTGATGACATCCTGGACACTCCCGAATTAATTTTCCACAAACCAGGAAAACTTTGGTTGGTAGCAAATTAATTAGATACTGGATTTATCCCATGCCTTCTTGGAAGGTGCGGGATAAACCTGTTGGGAATCATGAGCTGTTAGGCTCAAAATAACCCTCTCAGGGGGTGAGTCCACCAAAAATATAGCAGAGTGTTAGATGCACAGTACATAAGCAGCAGAAATGTACATTTAGTGAGCAAGGATTGGCTTCCATTCAACAAGATGGAACAGGATTGCAGATCCACAGCTTCATAGGATCAAAGATTACATATTTATTAAAGACAAAAGAAATCATTCTAGATAAGAAAGGTCCTTGGAGCTAACTAGCTTCACTGAGCCATCTTCTAAGGAAAAGGAAAAATAAAAGCTATATTTACTACATCTTGCCTTGGACAATGTCAAGATGCCTCCTCACTCTAGAGAAGACAAAAGGAAAAGAAGGAGCAAGCCAATATGGAGAACTCTGACCACATGGCTTTGCCAGGGCAATAAAAATACCTTTAAAGAGGAAGTTACATTTTCCCTGAAGAGATCACACAGGGGGAGGAGATAGTAACATGAAAAGATCAGATCAGATCGGCATCCTCGCTCCTTTCTTTCAAAAAGAAACTAAAGACATGGCTGTGGAACCAGGCTTTTGGTCAATGAATATAATGGCACTGAACACTGAAACTGACCTTGTGATTGTTGAAATGGAAAAGGTTTTTTGGATTGTGCAGATAATGTTGTTTAACTAATGTTGTTTTAAATTGTGATATGTGTATGTTTTTATCTTTTATTATACTGTATTTTACTATGGCATCGAATTGCTGCCATGTTAGCCACTCTATGTCCCCCTGTGGGCGTGAGAAGAGTGGGGTAGAAATGACTTACATAAGTAAATAAATAATAAAGATGAGTAAAACAACCCCCTTCTATGCCCCTTCTTAAAATAAGCTTGCTAGAGGAAATTGGGAAAGGAATCCCTCGCTCTAATCCAGTGGTTCTCAAGCTGTGGGTCCCCAGATGTTTTGGCCTCTGACTCCCAGAAATCCTAACAGCTGGTAAACTGGCTGGGATTTCTGGGAGTTGTAGGCCAAAACATCTGGGGGCCCACAGATTGAGAACCACTGCTCTAGGCTAACTACTCATTGACAGCTAGAGACTTGTGCAGTCAGGGATGAAACTCAACTAAAACCCACTACTTCTGGTGTATGGACTGCAGTCCAGACACCATTCCCACAGTTTTCCAGACTAATTTAAGGAAAACGTACCCAGCCTCCAGTAGACTGTAACTGGAGCTCTCCCAGCACATAGAAATGACACGCCAGGAGAGCAAGGGGGGGGGAGAAAATCGCTTCCCCCCCCCCTCTCTCCTGGCTCATCATTTCTATGCACTGGAAGAGCTCTGGCTACAGTCTACTGGAGGCCGGGTAAGTTTTCCTTACTTTTCAAAGGGGTTTGGGGGCTACAGGGGAGGGTGGTAGGGCCTCCAGATGTTCTCACAGCCAGTCCTCTTGTTCAATCCATATCGACCCTTTCCAAAATTTGCACCACCAGAAGACTTTTGCTGGGACAGAGTTCTTCAGCATTTTCAGCAACTTCTTTTCTTGCTCCAAGTTTGAGACTAAAAGTGAAATGAGAACCTGGAAAGAATCCATGAAAGCTTCTAATTAATTAGGAGCAGGGACAGGCAGCAGTAAAAAAAAATAGAATGGAATGCTTGTTTGAAAAGTTGTAATGTAAGGAGATATGATGACAAGGTAGTCAAGGGACTTGCCTTGCAAAGCCAGGATGGGAATATGCAAAATTCACATTCAGTATTCATCCACTCCACAGTCTGTTGCTTGTCTTGAATAAAGATGTGACTATAATCCAAATGCAAACTTCTGCAAGGCTTGAAAGCTAAGATGTTTTTCTCTCTTCAATAATAGCAACATGTAATTGAATTGCTGGATTGTATCTTTCCTGATGCAAAAAACTGGGGCCGTATAAAATCCAGATTATCTGCTTTGAACTGTATTATATGACAATGTAAACTCATGTAATCCAGTTCAAAGAAGATAATGTGGATTATCTGCTTTGATAATCTGGATTATATGGCAGTGTAGAAAGAGCCTAAATCTTAGAGTCATACATAGAAAAGACCTCAAGGGCCATCCAGTCCAACCTCATCTACACAAACAATGTACTCCTAATGGGTGGCCAACCAATCTCTGCTTAAGAGCCTCCAAAGAAAGGCACTCCACCACACTGTGAGGCAACATATTTCACTGCCCAAAAGGTCTTACCATCAGGAAGTTCTTCCTAATATTTAGGTGGAATCTCTTTGCCTGTGTTTGGATCCATTGCTCCATTCATTAAGCAGGAAACAAGCTGTCTCCATCTTCAAAGTGCCTTTTTTTAAAAAAAATTGAAACACAGCTATCAAGTCCCCTCTTAACCTTCTCTTCTCCAGTTTAATATATCCAGCTTTGTAAGTTAGTTTTCAGCCTTTTAACTATTTTGGTAACCCTTCCCTCAATATGTTTCCATTTTCAAATAAATTGTGGTGTCCAGAACTGGACAAAGTATTCCACATAAGATTGGTCCAAAGCAGAACAGAGTGGTACTATTCCTTCCCTTGATCCAGACTCCTATGGATGCAGACTAGAACCATGCTCATTGTTTTTGCTACTGCAATACAGTGTTAACTCATGTACCCTCAAATAGTGACTGGCTACTTCCTCAAGATCAGACTGGTCATCCAATCTTCTTGGGGCCTCTCATATACATTAAAGTGCCCATCTTAACCTTCAAATGCAACATGGTGGGCAAGTCAAAAGTTGAGAGTGGTCTCTCCCCTGCAGCTTCCCAGTGCTTTGCCCCACTCACTATTTACTCACGCCGAGACAGGACAAGGAGAAAGTTTACCTTTGTCCCAACTCTCCAGCTTTACCTTGTTCCTCTGCTAATGATTTTCCCCCTTGGGTCTTGGGATCCTACTTTGAAAGGAGTGGGAATTGTTGTTGCTGTTGCTGCTGTTCTTGTTGTGTGCCTTTAAATCATTTCTACAAGGATCATACCACGCCCCTGCTGAAGCAGCTCCTCTGGCTTCCAATAGGTTTCTGGGCTCAATTCAAGGTGCAGATTATTACCTATAAAGCCCTATACTCTTCAAGTCCAACATATCTTCGGGGCCGCATCTCTTTCTATGAACCGGCTCGGGCTCCGAGATTGACAGGGGAGGTCCTTCTCTTGGTCCCACCATTATCTCAAGTGCAGTTGGTGGGGACAATAGAGAGGGCCTTTTCTGTGGTGGCCCCCCGGCTCTGGAATACCCTCTCAAAAGAGATTAGATTAGCCCCCGCCCTTCAATCCTTCTATTCCAACCTGAAAACATGGATTGGTCTATTTTTGGCAGTTATCCGGAAACTTAAACTACTGCAGAATGCAGCAGCGAGACTCCTGGCCGGAGTGCTGACCAGGACCCATATCACCCCGATACTGCAGCAACTGCACTGGTTGCCTATTGAGTACTGGATCACCTTCAAAGTGTTGGTTTTGGCCTTTAAGGCCTTATATGGTTTGGGGCCAGTGTACTTGAGGGACCGTCTACTCCCATATGTTCCCCAGAGATCCCTCCGATCAGAAGATCAAAACCTGCTAAGGGTCCCCCCTATAAGATCGATTCATCTGTCCTCCACCAGGCAGAGAGCCTTCTCTGCTGTGGCCCCAAGTTTATGGAATGCCTTGCCGACTGAGGTTCGAATGATCAAGGAGTTGCCTGCATTTCATAAGGCTTGTAAAACAGCTCTCTTCTGGCTAATTCTTAGTCACCTCCCTAGGATGCTAAAATAATACTGCTTAGCAATACTTTTATTGTTTTATTTGTTTTTAATGATTGTATATTTTGATACACTGTGAACCACCCTGAGCTTGTACAGAAAGGGCAGTATACAAATTGAAATAATAAATAAATAAATAAATGTTCAGCCAGGCCTTTGACCTTGAGTAGGCTGGATGGACCCATATGACGCTGGCACTTGGCACCCTTGTGGATTGACACAGTTAGTTTTATCTACTGTTGTTTCAAAATTGTATTATTTTGGTTTTATACTACATGTGTTCAGGCGGGTTGTTATAATTTTATTTGACGTGTTTTATACTTTTGTACCATTTTTACCTGTTGTGTGTTATGTGTGTGTGCACCCTGGAGTGCCTTGTAAGCCACCCCGAATCCATTTGGGGAGATGGTGGTGGGATATAAATAAAGTTATTATTATTTATGATTTATGACTACCATTGCAGCACTTTCTTGCAAAGATTAGTTCAGAAGAGGTTTCCATTGTCTTCCTCTAAAGCTCAGAGTGTAATTTGCCTAAGGTCATTCAGTAATTTCGATGGCCAAGCAGGAATTCAAACCCTGGTCTCCAGAGTTGTAGTCTGACATTCAAATCACTACACCACACTGGCTCCTATTGAGAATAAGTTAACTTGAAATATGCTTGTGTTTCTCCCCTGGTAGGACTGTTACCAGGGTTATTCTTCCTGTCTTTGCCACCAGACTGCCTCTCCTTTAACATTGGCCCAAACTGCTCTCCTCTTCAACTTTGGCTGCCTTTTGATACTGTGGTCTCATGATGAGACTCTCATCCCCACCTTCTAATCAGCTCACTCCGCCATTGAGCGACCCATCAAGCAGACCTCCCATTGAAAACTCTCCAGTAGCCAAGCATAGTGGGAGGGGGGCGTACTAGCCATACAAAGTAATTCCAATCAATGCAGTTCTTAACAAATTCAGAAAATATTCATCGGATTCGGAATTACGTTTCTCAAACTCTGCCAATCCCAGCTTGGTTATTACAATTTTCCAAGCAATGCCTTTAACAGTGCATTGGAGTTGTTTACCAAGCAAAGAAATAGCTCTGCTTTGAACAGGTAGACCCAATCCTTTACTTTTGAAAACGGTGCTTTTGCCCTGAGACTCTTCCCCTTCTCCCAAAGAATAACTTGTGAAACAATGTGTGGAGCAGAGGTTACACAAGTATAAATATGTTATTGAATCCAGGCCCTAAGCTTCTCTGTTAGTCACACTATTACAAAACACACTATTAGCCATCATTGCTGAAGTGTGTGTATCTGTCAAAAATATGTGTATATTCTGAAATAATTATTAATCCAGTCTCTTAAGGAAAAAAATAGTGTGCTATAGTTAAGGGGCCACAGTGGCGCAGTGGGTTAAACCGCTGAGTTGCTGAACTTGTTGACTGGAAAGTTGGTGGTTTGAATCCATGGGATGGGATGAGTTCCCGTTGATAGCCCCAGCTTCTGCCAACCTAGCAGTTTGAATACATGCAAATGTGAGTAGATCAATAGGTGCCACTCTGGCGGGAAGGTAATGGCACTCCATGCAGTCATGCCAACCACATGACCTTGGAGGTGTCTACGGACAATACTGGCTCTTCAGCTTAAAAATGGAGATGAGCACCAACCCCCAGAGTCGGACACAACTAGACTTAATGTGAAGGAGAAAACTTTACTTTATAACTAAGAAGCAATTGCACACAATTTCAGATTGGGACAAAACTGAGTCCAAACGTTAAAATGCCAAAGAGTTTTGGTTTCCACTGTTGACATTTATCTTCAAGGGATGCTTTAAAAAGCTTTGTTAAGACTGGGTGCCTAAATCAATATCCTTCTACCCAGCCTCTCCCTAAATCTATAAATACATTCATCCCAGGGGGGGTCCCAAAATAATATTGTAATTAAGAAAATATGAATTTGAATAAGAAAATTTGAATTAAGACCAAATTAGAGCTGTCCACTGATTAAAGAACTTTCAGCTGATTAATTGCCTTCCGTTCAAGTAATTAATGAGTGATTGAATTTGCATTTATTTGAATGTTATGAAAATTCTAACAACACTCCCTTTCTAAGAGGCTGAATAAAGTTGGACCAAACATCCCACTTACTAAATTGAAGCTGACTTTGCGCCTTTTAATTGAGCAATATTTTATTTTTCATTCACTGTTTGTTTAGCACAACAGAATCAAAACATTCTCAACTCTTGGGCTTGTCAATCAAAATTTTCCCCCATTGTTTATTAAAAGTGGATTCCATGAATCCGGCAATTGCAAAATTATAGTTAACTGCTCTACAGAATAAACCAAATTGAAAGATAAACTAAATGTGTCTACTTGGGGACAAGTCCAACTAGAAGCAATGGGATCTATTGCATAGCTTGCTCCATCCCCAAGAACAACAACAAAAAAATCCCCCTTCAATTAATTCCACCTCTAGTGGGCCTTAAGACAGAAATGAAAACCAAGCTAGCACAATAGGCTATTTTAACAACTCATCTGCAATGTAAATTGCTAGAGAGGGTGAGGTATGCATTGCGCGCAGATAGCCTAAACATTTGTTCACACTTGTCTTGCTTCATCATAAATGCTTTATGAAGATGCTAAATTCCCAGAAGAGTGGAGCTGTCTCTTCAATTAAAGAGAACACTGACAGAATCCGAGATCTGTCATTAATTAAAAGTTTTAATTTAACCACAAATCCAGGAGCTGGCCTGCTTTTTTTAAAAAAAAGTGAAAAGAAATGAAGCTCAAAACTTGAAGACAATAAAGCAGGGGTGCTCACACTTTTTCAGCATGCGAGCTACTTATAAAACAACCAAGTCAAAATGATCTACCTACCCATACAAAAATGTGAAACATATAACACACTTCTGAGTCCACACTGCCATATAATCTGATTCAAAGCAGATAACATGGGATTTTATTCAACGGTGTGGAAAGGACCTCAGATAACACAGGACCTTTCCACACATCCTATTTTACAATTGGCACACACAAACAAACTTGAGAATGAGATTGGAGACTGAGGTTGGGAAAGTATAATCCAAAGGATGCATGTCATTCTCCAAATCGCCATGCCCTCTGGAAAGGTACCAAAGTCCCCTAAGATATCCTTGCAAAATAAAACCCACATCTAACCAAACAAATTGAGCATAGTACTGATTAGCTTTGCTCCCAACATGGACCAAATTGCCCCAATCCACATGAAACCAGAATGGTTTTTCTTTGCACGCTCTTCCAGCATCTCTGAAAAACTCTTCCTGGCCACAACTGGAATTCTATAGTGTGATAACTGGTTATTTCTATGCATCTTTCTGGGGCCCCTTCCACACAGCTATATAAAATTCATATTGAACTGGATTATATGGCAGTGTGGACTCAGATAACACAGTTCAAAGCAGATATTGAGGATTATCTGCCTTGATATTCCAGGGTATATGGCTGTGTGGAATACACCCTGGGGTATGCGGTGCAGGAATGTGTAAGTACATTGGTTCCTCTTTCCCTTTGAAGGCAAATGGCGCCTTGAGATATTTTTTTCCTACAACAAAACCTTACAGGGCCGTAGTGTTGCTAGGTTTGCAAAATACTACACAACAATGGGTTAAGCTGCAGTACCTTATTGCTAAACAACATGCGGGTGCAACAGTATAAATTCAACAATCAATAAGTGATAACCATCAACAATCAAGGATTTATATATAATAATAGTATAGTGGTTCATTGAGGCCAGATTCTGTTCCCATTAATGTAATCCATCTGGATTCACATCGAATGAGTGTTTCCTGGATGTTACTATGGGGATTGATTTTCACTTGTTCAAGCCCTAGAAATTTAAAGGAGTTTGGCAGATGTTGTTTCTCACCAAAGTGTCTATACAGAACACTGTTGTCCAGATTTTGTCAAATTCGTGATCTATGCTCCGACATTCTTATTTTCAGACTTCAACTTGATTGGCCAATATAGACCTCTCCACAATCGCATAAAATTGCGTATACGCAGTTGGAACTTTCGCAATTCGTGTGGTCTTTGATCTGGAATGTCTTATGTTTATACGGACTGTATATTTCCCTTGTTGTTAGTACCTGAGGACTAGGTATATCGGCCAAATGACTCTGAGGACTCCCTTCCAACTACCCCCAGTATCCAACTTAGCGTTCCTGGGCAAGGTGGTTGAGAGGGCAGCAATGGAGCAGTTGCAGCCCTTCCTAGATGACACAACTTGTGTGGGAAGTTTGGCCCAATTCGTTGATGGGATTCAGAATGCTCTTTGATTATAGGTGAATTATAAATCCTATCATCTAAAACTCCCTCCTGTCAATTTTCTATTTTCCCCCAGACTTCACCCCATATTCATGGCAAGTTTGGTCCAGATCCATCATTGTTTGAGTCCACAGTGTTCTCTGGATGTAAGTGAACTACAACTCCAAAACTCAAGGTCAATGCCCACCAAACCCTTCCAGTATTTTTTGTTGGTCATGGGAGTTCTGTGTGCCAAGATTGGTTCAATTTCATCGTTGGTTGAGTTCAGAATGCTTTTTGATTGTAGGTGAACTATAAATCCCAGAAACTACAACTCTCAAATGACAAAATCAATCCCCCCAACCCCACCAGTATTCAAATTTGGGCATATTGTGACAAATTCGGGGTAGTGAATGAAAATACATCCTACATATCTGATATTTACATTATGATTCAAAACAGTAGCTAAATTACAGTTATAAAGTAGCAATGAAAATAATGTTATGTTTGGGGGGTCACCACAACCTGAGGAACTGTATTAAGGGGTTGCGGCATTAGGAAGCTTGAGATCCACTGCTCTAATTATTATAGCCACAGGACATCTTGAAGATGCACAAAAACCTGGTCTCCTTTCGAGCTCACACGAGGCTCTAGACTGTTCAACTAACTGGGAACATGTGCCTGCAGCCTTTTAGTACACCTAAAAAGAAGCAAAACGAAGCTGAAATGAGCTAGCGATGAAAATATTTCCTTTGGGGGGAGGAGGAGGAGCCACAAGACAAAGTCTGTATATTTATAATTTTTTTACGATGCAAATGGAGGGCTCAGCCTTCTAGCTTGCTGAATTATTTCCGTTTTCTGCCTGGCAGAAATATAAAACCTTTCAGCATTTTTTATTCAGCCTCTCAATTATTCCTGCTCCCTTTCCGTCAAGCCAAATGGAAGAAGAAGAAGAAAAAGAGGGGAGGTAGCAGTGAGTTCCTGAGCGATGATCAAGATCCGCTTTGAAGGCGCTTTTTTCATACTCACCTTTCTCACAAGCTAGACACTTCCTTATTTTCACAGGTGAATAGAGCCTTGCAGGTCAAGTTAAAAGATATTAATAAAAGGCCAGAGATTCCTACCTGAAATCTTTATGACCATAAAGGACAAGATATTCTACACGACATTGTCTGGTCTTTCTAAAGTCCGTTCTGCTCCATTTTATGGTTTTTCAACTTCACTTCCTTAGTGAACAGAATGGGATGAAATTATCTGTTTTTCTGGGGTTTTGTTTTTCATTCTTCTTTGCTTAGGCCTGTCTAACCAGAGTCCTATCTCTGATCAGGAGGGGGGGAAAGAAAGGAATAATGCCTTTTAAGCAAATCCTGGTTTGCGCACGCCCTTGCCCCAGAACGAGCAGCAATTTAATAAGAAATACCTGTCAGTGTCAGAAGGAATACATTTACTGCACATTAGCTTTGAAGAAGCGCAGGATGTGTTTTCCTCTTACCAGGTTTTTACTTTATGTAAAATGTAAGCGCATGAACTGCGAATATGTGGACAGCAAGCAGGCTGTATCAATGAATTCATCTTCTCCAGGAGGAAGAAATATGCTGACAGAGGCAAGAACAGCTTTCTAACAGAGGGAGAGGGGGGAATGGAGAGGGGGGCTGACACCATCAAAGTCAACCCTTTGACAGCTGCCAAAGAATCCCAGACTATTGCCTTCTTTGCATCAGAAGAAAGAAAGAAAGAAAGAAAGAGATTGCTTCACTGTTGCTATTTCTTTAAAATGTGTAGGAGGCATGGACTCTAGCACTTGAATGGGTGAACACAATGCCTACAGAGAAAAGGTGTTTTGAACATCTACAGGCATTTTCAAGAACAAGAGCTTTCTGAAACATTATAAAGATGGAGAAGATTGATATGTGCACCATCAAACTGCACACCCTCCAACTGTCCCTAATAGGCAGGGACAGTCCTGGTTAAAGTCTTGTCACCCCACTTTTTCGACTGCTTTTGAAATATCTAGGTTTCTCTCCTCTTTCCCAATTTCCTCCGTTATGCCCATCAACTGCTGGAAGCGGGGGGCACTTCCAGACAGCACTAAATCGCGGGTTTTAAGCATACAATCCCTCTGTTACGCCAGCTCCACTGGCTGCCAGTCTGCTACCTAGCACAATTCAAAGTGCTGGTTCTAAACTTTAAAGCCATGAATAGTTCCGGCCCAGATTACCTGTCCAAGCATATGAATCATCATGAAGTTTAAGATCAGCTGGAGAGGCTCTGCTCTCAACCCCACCATCATTGCAAACGTGACCGGTGAGGATGAGAGACAGCACCTTTTCAGTGGTTGCCCCTCGCCTGTGGAATGTGATATGAATGACA
The DNA here is from genome assembly GCA_030556195.1 of Anolis apletophallus. NCBI lineage: Eukaryota > Metazoa > Chordata > Lepidosauria > Squamata > Anolidae > Anolis > Anolis apletophallus. The sequence continues at coordinate 15,156,765 of JARBWK010000010.1, forward strand.
ATTGACTGACCCAGACTTTGATTTTAAACCTGTGTAATTTTAAACAATTGTTTAATTAATGTAATGCTTTAATGAATTGTTTTAAATGTATTTTATGATTGTGGTTACCACTTGAACAAGTGCTTGTCATGAAGCCGCCCTGAGTCCCCCCTCAAGAACTCAGGGTGAGAAGGACGGGGTTCAAATATACAAAATAAATAAATAAACAGGGGCAAAAAATTACGGGACTTCAGAAGAGGTCCGTATACAGACCTGTTGGTCCTGGGATTTCTGCCTCTGTTGTCCAGACTTGACGCTTTGTTGCAAGATTTAGAGGCTCCCAAGATGGCCACCGCAGGACTTCCTCTAGAAACTTTGGTGGGTTTGGGGGGGGGGGTTAAGGCTCAAGATGTGGATATGAGGATAGGATATGCAGAGAATAACTGCGGCAAATCATTGTAGAAGTTCTGTTCTTTGTCCTGGCCAGAGCAACTGTGCCCTTCAGATGTTTCATGAAATTTCTGGCACACAAACAAAGTTTTCACCTTCTACTCAAGTGTCACCTTTTTAGGAATCGACCAATCAGGGACAAATGTCTAAATTATGGGAACAAACCCAGATAAAAAATCCCATGAGTTCCGATGGCAGGGACATACAGACATGTGTAGATCCACAATATTCCAGCACCTGGAAATCTTGTGTTTTTTGCCTTTTGCAGTGATTGCTCTTGGGTTTACAGGGAACTGCATCTGGCCACCTTGCTGTTTGCTGCAGAAGCTCCTGGGAGAAATGTACTATTTGGACAGATTCTGAGTTCAAAATGGAAATGTGGCTTGCACTTAGTTAACTCAGGGTGGTTCTACACTGCCATACAGGCATGTAGCCAGGGGGGGGGGGCTTGGGGGGCTTCAGCCTTCCCCAAAATTCTCAGAGTGGTCCTCGATAAGGCCTTACTGGTGCATTATTTAAACTGTTATGTTTATTCATATCATGAACTGATCACCATGCTCAATATATCCCATATTCATGGGGGTATTGAGATAACAATACAAAAGGTTTGGTAGGGTAGACCCCCTCCCACTCAGACTCAGCCCCTCCCAAATCAAAATCCTGGCTACGGCCCTGCTGCCGTATCTGCAATGTGGAGTCGCATTAGCCTGTGTGCATCCATACAATACACACAGGCTGATGCGAGGTAACCCAAGGTAAGCTACTTAACTACATTCCAGGTGAGAGAGAGAAAACTCAGGGGAAAGTCTACTGTATATTCTGCTCAAGGATTTATCCTGTGTTGTAGCAGTGGGGACAGCCATCTTGGATCTCTATTATGTGAGATCCAGAACCAGGTCCCCACAGGCACTACATGGGGTGACAGACCAAACATCACCACTTACTGGAGCTCTGTTCTCTCTATTTCCTGGTTTATCCCATGTGACTGAGCAAAACAGCTTGGGAGGAGTGACCAAGTGTGATAAATTCTGTGTTTGAGGGAGCAGGTTGAGAGGACTGGAATCCAGCCCCATTCCCAGTCATGCTGAAGCTGTTTTCACCACAACCATGCTGTGAAACCACTATCCCACCTCCGAGGTGGTTGACAGCACCTCTGTGCAGCCATAATGCATCTCCAAACTTATATTTTTCCATTCCAGTTAGAGCTTCATGATGTGCCTATCTAGAACTGTACTCAGCAAGGGGAGAGAAAGGGAAGAACCATGTGCTGCAACTTCTCCAATCATGTGCTTTCATATCTTTGGGCATCCTGCCCAAAATAGGATGTTGTTTGGCCAACATGTCCTAGCTTTCATGTGTGAAATACTGGAGGGTATGAAACTGGTTCCCATAACATGACAAGTATGATCAAAGGAACCTCTTTCAGCAGAAGGTCCAAGGCCAATTGAGTTGTTTTGAAGTTTATTTTTTTATTGTTTGTTTATATAGTGCCATTGATATACATGGCACTTTGCTAGTAAAACAACCAAAATACATGCACATACACAGAGAGAAGAAGAAGAAGAAGCAATAAAAATATAAAACTGTACAAAATAATGTAAAACAAATTATCTAGATAATAAAATACAAACAATTCGATATAATATAAAGCAAACCGACAAACACATGTGATCAGAATATGCAAGATTATAACACAATATTAAACCAATATTCCAAACACTTTGGAAAAAATGAAAGATTTTAATTAAGATTTTTAAATAACTAGGCAATTTGCAAACATTCAACGACACAATTCTAAGAATATGGGGCACTGAATGTGAAAGGATGAATGCAGTTTGACACAACTTTATATTATAGGGCCCAATATTATGGAACCATTGAAATTGTTGTTTTGGAAGGTCTATAGCAGTGGTTCCCAAACTTTTTTGGCCGACCGCCCCCTTTCCAGAAAAAAAAATTAGTGAAAAAGAGTTCAGCACAAATTCATTCAAAATATATATCTCTATTTATCATGAATCAATAATCTGTATAAGTATACAAAAGCTTTATACAGCATATTCCACTCTACCATATCCGGGGCGCAGCCAGGAAGACGCAAGGTCCATAACATATACTTCTCTAATGAGGGTCTGTGTCCCGTAAATAATAAATTCAAGTTCAATAACAGTTCAACAGGTAGAAGGAAATGGTAAAGCCGGGGTAATCCAACACTGAAGAACAAAAGAACCAGAGCCACAAATCCAGGCTCCTAGTAAGAAGTCCAATAGAAAGCAAGCCGACGGAAGGTTATCCAAAACACATCGGGGGCGCTGTATTCAGTTTCGTAATCTTTATCAAGGCTAGTTGTCCATATCAAGGTTCATGTCCTGGAAGGTTACATACATTTATATCAATAACATATATCAGAAAAGTGAACAAGGGCATAACCCGCATTATAATTACATTAAAAGCGAAGTCGCAAATCAAACATACCATAGTATAGGAGATTCCTAGCGTAACCTCATCTCGATCCGGCGAGGTGACCAATGAAGGTAAATTACCAGGGAAACGCACACATTAATATATTTTTTCTAAATTAGGAGGGAATGCAAACTGACCGGCTCATTTAGGCCAAAAGGTAATTCGCATTGAATTCTAATTGTCCATAAAACTTCAAGCCTGTGGAGCACCTGAGAGAGGTTTCCATGGGGAGGAACGAAAGGCTTAGAAAACCATTAGTTTTAAAGACGCAGGGGAATGTTGGTGATCCGCACAATGTTGATAAAAGGGGATTTCTGTACTTCCATTATTTATTTTGCTCTAGTGCTCAATAAATCTTTGTTTCAATTTTCTTGTAGACATACCTATGTAGGTTTTAGGGCAGTTGCACGTGATGGCGTATACTATTCCGGAAGAAACGCAGGTTGCGAATGATTTTACTGGAAATGATTATTTTTTCTGTGGACTGTGAATCATTTTATCACTACAAATATTAGCACACACAGAGCAATTTCCACAAGGTCTGCTGCCAGGAGTCAAATTGGATTTGGTGGGTCTAATATGATTGGCATGGGTTAGAATTTGGTCTAGGTTCCTCGTTCGCTTGTACGCAATTATTGGGGGTAATTCCAGGCCTTTAATATTAGAAATGATCGGCCAGTATTTTTTAACAATTGATGTGTACGTTCGATTCTGAGGAGTTAGGGTCAAAGGCCAGACTAGTTGGTTTAAGGGTTGTCTGTTGGCAGGTTGCAATAAAGACTTCCTATCTCTATTGTCTGCTTTTTTCCTCGCATTCTGCACAATGTGTCTTAGGTATCCTCTTTGGATTAAATCATGTTCCATTCGTGTAGCTTCAGTGTCATAATCCACCTGTCTGAGGAATTCCTTTTAATTCTCAAGAATTGGGTATATGGAAGATTATATTTAAGTTTGAAGGGGTGGTGACTATCGAAATGTAGGTAGGAATTCGTACTCACAGGTTTACAGTAATGTTTACATTTTAAGGTCTTATCCACTTTAAAGACAGTAAGGTCCAAAAAATTGACATTGTGCTCGTTAGAAGAAAAAGTAAAGGAAATAGAATTATGCCAATGATTCATCCAATTCATAAATTCTTCATGAGGTATATCTTTCTTTGCTACAAGAAAAATATCATCTATAAAACGATAATAATAATGAATATATGATGAACATTGTTTATGATTGGGTCCAAAGATTAACTCTTTTTCCAAAAATGACATAACAATTATAGCTAATGAGGGTGGGGGTGGCTTGTCCCATGGAAATTCCTTTTTTTTTTGAGATAATGGTCTTCTTCAAATTGGAAATAATTATAGTCAATACTATTTTGCAATTCGTTTCTTTTTTTGTTAATAAATTGGTTACCGCACTGAATTTATGTTCCACTAAATATCTTGAAGGACATTATTATTATTGTTATAAGACTCAACCAGTTGGAAGAGAACCCCAAAGGTATTATTATTATTATTACCCCTTGCTTGGCGAGAGGAGGAGGAGGGAGCAGGAGGAAGGAAGAAGAGAGAGAGACACACACAGAGATGGATGGTAGCCTGTCACCTGGCTCATGCCACTGCCCCCACCGCCCCCTTACAGGGGATCAACGTCCCCAAATTCTCCTGAGCCTTCCAGCGCCCCCTAGATTGCCCCACCGCCCACCAGAGGGTGGTACCACCCACTTTGGGAACCACTGGTCTATAGCCTTTTCTCACAGAATTCTGGGGACTAATTAAATTACAACTCCCAGAATTCCATAGAATGCTTTACATTGCGGATACACTTGAAGTCAATGAAGAAATAATTCTTCTTTGGGTGAGAAACCTAGAGCTCCTATAATGTAAATCTTAAGCAAGCCAGTAAAAAGAAATAAAGGCTGAAAGACAGGGCTTTGAATGTTTTAAAATAAGCTTAAACTGAATCCTAGAAAGATGGGAAACCAATGAAAAAATATCAAAAGTGGGGTAACAATCAAAACGACGGGCCAAAAAGACAACCTTAGCAGCAGCATGTTGAATGAAAACCAGAGGACTAAGAGGAGATAATGGAAGATGAATCAAAAGAGGATGACAATAATCAAGTTGGGAAATGACCAAAGCATGAACTAAGGTCTTAGCAGAGGAAGCAGAAAGAAAAGGCTCGATTTTGCCAATGCTGTAAAGAATAAAGCAACATGACTTTGCTACAACCTCAACGTGAGGAACAAAAGATAAAGAAGAGTCATAAATAAAGCCAACACCACATGCTTCCTTCACAGAATAAATGGGAACATTATTAACAATCATGGAGAATGGGTGTTGCAAAGAAGATTTTGGAGGGAAAATAAGTCTTTTTAAGTGACATTTCTCAGGCATCCGATTCTAGTAGTAGACAGGGTCAAATCAAGGTGATAGGGCCCAAAGTACCAGTATGTTTCATCTTAAAGGCCATGTTACTAACTAAAAAATAGAGCTGCAAAAGTGCCATACAATGGTCACATGGTCACCTGGGGTACTTAAAGCCACATTTTTTTTATTTTTTTTATTTTTTATTTATTCTTCAAACTTCCTATACCGCCACTCCCCGAAGGCTCGGAGCGGTTTACATTAGATCTTTATCCCTGAATGAAGTAGACACTACATTGTACTGGACGAGTGGACGGTCCTTGTGGTTTCCAAATGATGCCTCTGGTAATAGCAAATTAATGTGAAAACCAATTTTTCCCTGGTTTAATCCGTACTAATTAAACACCTCATTTGATCTGGATCTTTATGGAATGGTAAAGAAAGAAAGATCAACTTTTAAATGGTAGAAGCACAAAGTTGTGGCAAGGACACACAAAGTGAAGAGTCAGAAGCATCATTTTCTTCATACTGTGCAGTACCCATACTTTTAAGCTCCTGTTGTATGTCAGCCTGTTAAGCCTGTGATTGTGTCTGATGTTCATGTTGATGTTCGTGGTGGGAATGGGGATGATGTTCCTGATGGTGGGCCTGGGTCTGCTGGTTTTGGGGGTGGGGGTTTGCTTGGGCCTGAGTTAAGTTCAGATGAGAGGCCTGAGCTGTCTCAGAAAGATTCACAAAGCCACATTCTTGGGAGAGACCCTTCACAGCTTTTCTCAGAATAACTGTCTGAAAATGATTTGACAGGTGCAGAAGTTAATGAAAGAGAAGATTATGAAAACTTGGACAGAAAGCATAGTTTTAGTAAACAGAGACAAAGTCTTTAGAGACTGAGACGATCAGTTCACCTACAGCAAAAGAGAGATAACAAACCTTTATCTGGTGAGAAGGTCAAGAGAAATGCTTTCCTTTCAGTTTTGGAATTTGGCAAAACTTTATGGGAGTGAGTTGCCTCAGTCGGGTCAACATTGTTATTTTATCATGGTCTTGATTTCAAGTGCTCTGAGTTTCATGTACCAAGTTTTTGCCAAGCTTAAGATTTGTCTATCATATTTTCCTGCTGTCTTGTATCATGGATTCCAGTGCCTAGTTTCATGGATTTTATGTACTCATGGATCAGATACTCAAGCGTGGGGTGCAATTGGAGCTCCTGCCCTCCTGCCCCCACATGCAATCTTATGGATTATTTTATATATTGGACCTTCGAAGTTTTTTGCTTTTTTTACTGCTTTGCCTACATATATTTTTCAATAAACTGCTTGCTGATTTTACCAAGCTGGTGTGGTGTTTAAGGTGAGAGGTGTTCCTTCTCTGGTGTAAGATGGCTCTTTCAGGAGAGCAGAAGAGAGAGAGGAGAGGCAGTAATAAGGGCGATAGAATGCAGACAACTGTGCCTGGGGTCCCCCATTTGTGCATCCACCACATTAACTCTCCCAGCCATTGGTGGGGGGAAGAGCTCCTACATGCAGCTTTTACCATTCCAGCCATGAGTGGGAATGCGAATTGCTCCCCACGGTTTAGGACATCCCGCTCAATATCCCGGCTGCATGTGGGGACAGGAGGGCAGGAGCTCCAATTGCACCCCACGCTTGAGTATCTGCTCCACTTCTGCCCTGAGCTTTGGTCATCCAGCAATGGGATCACAAACCTTGTACTCTCACAGTAGTGCACCCTCTTGTGGTCACACTCCCTCTGGCACTAGCTCATAAATCAAAATGCTTCTCCTATGTCAAAGTGAAACCCGAGTAGAGCAATGGCTCGTAAGTAGGGACGCTCATAAGTTAAGGTTCCACTGTACTTGTGTATTGTGTCAAAACACCGAACAAAAACATTATGAAGAAAGAAATGGACTAAGTAGTCAAAATCCACCAGAAGTTGATCATAGAGTCACCCTGGAGAAATCTAGAGAATTCTAAAGAGAACATATTCATCAAATCTACAAATAATCAAAGTTAAAGCTGCCAGTGTGAAGGCCCAACTATATTGTTAATACTGATTCTGCACTTTAAAAACAGTATATTTGGAATATACTGAGAGCATCATAGGGTTTCAAGCTCTTTTGTCACAGCTAGTACAAAATTAATTGGCATTGCAGGATGGAGTCTAAAATGGCAGTTTCACCAAATCCCAGTTTGTACAGAGTTTACAAACAGGAAACAGGAAATTGCCCAAGCAGAAGGTAATTTGCAGCCACAGTCTGGCACACCACACCCATCTGATCTCAAAGTCTGGCGCAAAGGGATCTCACTCTGAGCTTAGGTAATGAAGCGAGGTTATGGTTCAAAGTATTTCTGCAATTGTTAATGAGCCTCTTACTCCAGGAGAACAGGCCTCCCTTGCCTTTCAAATGCAAATGCTCCCCTTGTGAGATGCTTTGCTCAGAGAGAGTGCTGACTTTTAATCAATTGAATGGGGTGGGGGGGGAGGGCTGGAAAAATACACACTGGCTTGCAGAAGATCCTCTGAGAACCAAGCTTCCTCTAAATAAATCAATGGTGGGAGGATGAATACATGTAGATTGGTTTAGTCACGGCAAAAGAACCCATTTGTTTAACGAGATATACAGTTTTTGATATATACAAAGAAAGCATTTGCAACGATACTTACCTCCTGCTAAAACATTGCTCAATAACTCCTGGGCAGAACATGGCCCAAACAAGGAGCTTTTGCAGCCCTTTCTGGAGTTTCGGGGTGTGGTGTCATCTGTAGGCAGATGATGTCCAACTCTGTCACTCCTTCCCACCTGCTACTAAGGAGGCTGTTCAAGTCCTGAACTGGTGCTTGGACACTGTAACGGACTGGATGAGAGCGAACAAATTGAAACTCAATCCAGACAAGACAGAGGTACTCCTGGTCAGTCGTAAGGCCGAAAAGGGCATAGGGTTACAGCCTGTGTTGGATGGGGTTACACTCCTGAAGGCGCAGGTTCGCAGCTTGAGAGTGATCCTGGACTCATCGCTGAGCCTGGAAGCCCAGGTCTCTGTGGTGGCCAGGAGAGCTATTGCACAACTAAAGTTTGTGCACCAGCTGCACCCGTACCTTGGAAAGTCTGACTTGGCCATGGTGGTCCACGCTCTGGTTCCATCCCGTATAGACTACTGCAAAGCTCTCTATGTGGGGTTGCCTCTGAAGACTGCTCAGAAGCTGCAATTAGACCAATGCTCAGCAACCAGGTTACTAACAGGAGCGGGGTACAAGGAGCGCACAACTCCCTTGTTGCACCAGCTCCACTGGCTGCTAATTAGCTTAGCTTCTGAGCACAATTCAAAGTGCTGGTTTTAACCTACAAAACCCTATATGGTTCTGTCAGAACGTATTCTCCCCTATGAACCATCAAGGCTATTAAGATATTCTGGTGGGGCATTCTCTCCTGATGTTTTGCCTGCATCTATGGCAGGCATCCTCAGAGGTTGTGAGGTCATAGATGCAGGCAAAACGTCAGGAGAGAATACTTCTAGAACATGGCCATACAGCCCAAAAAGCCTACAACAACCCAAGGCTTCAACAACACAAGGCATTGTTTGTTTTTCGAAGTTTGGTAATATCAGTTTAGAAATGTCTAACGTTATTTATTAGAAAAAAGCCAATATTGGCTTTTTTAAATGAATGCTCCCATTAGAAATTGCAAAAGGTTGTGGATGAACTACAATTCCCAGAATCGTGGGTCAATCCTTCCCAAACCCTGCCATTTTTCAAAGTTGGCCATGTTGGGTTTGTGTGCCAAATTTGGCCCAGATCCGATATCAGCTGGGTTCAGTGCTCTCTGGATAAAGATGAACTACAACTGCCAGATTTCCAGGACAATCACCCCAAACCCAGCCAGTATTCACAGTTGCCCATGTTCGGTATGTGTGCCAAATTTGGTCCAGATCTGTCATTGGCTGGGTTCAGTTCCTCTCAGGATAAGGGTGAACTACAACTCCCTGATTCCCAGGGCAATCACCCTCGAACCCTGCCACGATCAATTCCTCTGTGTTTGCTGTGTGCAATAAGACAGAGTAAGAAAGGGTTAAAGAGAGGCTGTGAGTGGGGTCATGCAAATTTCACACAGGATGGGATGCCTGCCTGTGGTGGAGGAAACACGTCAAATCTAGGATGAAATTGTCCCTGGATGAAAGCATTCCTTGGGTGGTGGGCAGTATGGTGTTTGCAGAGGACATTGGCAGCTGGAGACTGTCTGTGTAACTGGGTACCTCTGCCACATACACACGTACACATTTTTCACAATTATTATGTGTATAAAAGATAGATAGATGTATAGATGTTTTAATGTGTTGTCAAAGGCTTCCACGGCTGGAATCACTGGGTTGCTGTGAGTTTTCCAGGCTGTATGGCCATGTTCCAGAAGCATTCTCTCCTGACGTTTTGCCCACGTCTGTGGCAGGCATTCTCAGAGGTTGTGAGGTCTATTGGAAACTATGCAAATGGGGTTTATGTACTGTATTTGTGGAATGTCCAGGATCTTGTCTGTTTGAGGCAATTGTGAATGTCGCACTTGGTCACCTTGATTAGTATTTAATGGCCTTGCAGCTTCAAAGCTTGGCTGGTTGCTGCCTGGGGGAACCTTTGTTGGGAGGTGTTAGCTGGCCCTGATTACTATGTTTTACTTTGTGATTGGTCATGGGAATATAAAAACAGGCTTGATTTCCCAATTTAACTGGCAGTAACTGCAATATGTATTATCATATTGTATGAGGGAAACAGGTTAAATGCACATAATGAACATTCCCCTTAAAACCCAATACAGTATAACTGCCATAATGCTGGAACCAGTTTCCATGGCTTCATCTATCCCCACATCCAGCAAAATGCATCTTCTGTGGGTATTTTCTAAGTCCTCCACTGTGATTCTATGGTATTCCTAGACTAGAGGTCCTTCATTTCAATAGGGTTTACTATTGTCTGCAGTTTTATGTATCAATATGAAATTCAAGAGTGTATTATTTGATCATGAGATCATTGTATTATATGAACATGAGATCATCAGCTTTCTATGCCATCTTTTAAAACATGAGATCCTAGGCTTCATGGTTCAGGAGCCTGACTTTCAAAAACTTTGGGCATTAAACTCAATATGAAATGTAAATGCGCCTTCTCAGGGGAGAAATTCCCTATTCTACTCCGTCCCCAACAGACTGAGAGTTCATTCGACACCCCTTCATTCTTTTCCTTCCCTCAGAGAAAACAAACCAGGGAACAGACAGAATTTGAATAAAAATGAAGTCTCTAGCTGAATCCTTCTAATCTGTTTCTCATAATTCATTCATTCCAAGTCTTGCTCATATATGCCTTGGAATGCAAAAAAGATAGCAAAAAATTATTGTGGCCAAGCTTACTTACAGTCTCTAGTAAACACTCTCTCTTCATCCTGTCCTACAATACATTCCAGTTCAGATGACTATTCTTGAGTTATCCCCCAAGATAATCTATGCCCCTGTTATGCAGAGTTGTTTACATCTTTGCAAAAGTCTGCATTTCTAGGTTAGCAGATAACTTAACTACAGCCACAATTTGAGTTAAGTGGAGCAGGAGGGGCAGAAATTCTGGTTCTGGCCAATGATGCACTTAGGCCATAGCCTCCAACTGTTCTGATTTAACAGTGGCAGCCTTGATTTGTCCTCTATTGTCCTACGTTTTCAACTGCTTTTAAAACATCCCAGTTTGCTGCCTAACCTAGGAAATAATGAAACCAAACACAAAGTACTCACCATTGTAAAATGGTTCACTTTATTAATTCTACTCTGTTTATTGGTCTCTTCTGGAGATTTACAATGCAAGGGAGAAACTTTATGTGGACACAGCTGTGGCAGATGGACTTCCAATTGATCTCCTCCATGGCTTCACCTGAGCGACACACTTGAGCACCAAGGAGAACCAAAAATCTGGGTTGGTCCCCAGGGCGCATCCACACAGGGTCGGAAGCATGCAAGCTCCTGGGTATTTGTGGAGGGTGTTCAAATGACGCCCCACGAAATCCCAAATGCTTTCGTCACAAAGCAAGAAAACTCTGCTTTGTGGTGAGATTATTTGTTAGAGGGAAAGAAGTGGGTCTTTTTGAAAGATCTGTGTCTTTCCCACTGTGGGCAGAGTGTAGATTGCCTTTTCAGAAGTCCTCACATTTTCTGGGCTGAATTAGATCCGGGAAGTGCAAGAGGTCTCTAACCCCCACCCCAACCCCCAACCCCCTTTTTAAAATAGAAGAACTTACCCGGTCTCCATTAGCGTGGTGCTGGAGCTCTCCTGCATCGCTGCTACCGCCTCTTTCTCCTGGTGCATCATTCCTATGTTCTTTTATTATTAAAAGGGGTTGGGGGGTTGGGGAGGGGGTTAAGGTGTCCTGGTATAAGAACATAAGAAGAGCCATGCTGAATCGGACCTCAGCCCATCTAGTCCAGCATTCTGTATCACACAGTGGCCCACCAGTTGTACACGGGGATCTGGAGCAGAAGGGAGGGCAAAACCCTGACCTGCTCCCGACCCCCCACAACCAGTACCCAGGATTTGCCCTTTTCTGTACCTTTTCCAGTTCCGTTATATCCTTCTTAAGGTGCGGAGACCAGAATTGTACACAGTACTCCAAATGTGGCCTTACCATTGATTTGTAGAGAGGTAATACAACATTTGCTGACCTATTTTCGATTCCCTTTCTGATCATGCTCTTTCTGGTGTTCTCTTGGAAAGTTCCAGGAGTGCATCTGCACACCCAGCCGCAAAAGTGTGGGCTGCTATGAGGACTACAGTCTGTCCTGACCCAGGTTTCTTAAACCCAGGTCAAAGTGGACTATACCACAATGTGGAACTGCCCTCAGTTGACCACATGTGAAAGGCCATCCTGAAACTCACACCTATTCCCAAGTCACAGGGCTTGAATTGAAGCTTTAACTCTCAAGCCAAACTCAAAGAAAATCTTTCCTCGACCGCCTGGTTGCAGGATCAAAAGAGGCAGACACTCTTTCCATCAGCAATAGTCCTGTATGAGGTTGTTGTAGGTTTTGGGGGGCTATATAACCATGTTCTAGAAGCATTCCCTCCTGACGTTTCACCTGCATCTATGGCAAGCATCCTCAGAGGTTGTGAGGTCAAGAGAGAATGCTTCTAGAACATGGCCATATAGCCCAAAAAACCTACAACTACCCAGTGATTCCAGCCATGAAGCCTTCGACAGTCCTGTATGAGTTTGCCAACTTCCAAAATCTCCCCCCACTAGTTGCCAAATGACTGTCTATTTTAGATACCACCCCAACTAATTTGCCATTTCTACAGCAATACTGTGGGGTAAGCAAAAACTAATGGAAAGTGGAGAAAATTCCTACCCAGTGACATAGTGACCAAAATATTTCCACATTGTATCAGTGGTGGGAGGATGGGTCAAATGAAGACAAAAGAAGAAGAGGCATGGAGCAACAAGATCTTAAATCACTTTGGCCCCTCTACCTGTTGTCTTCACCAGGACACTGGCACAATTGACCCAAAGGCCAGTACATATATCCCCATTTGTTGCATCTATGTGGATGCAACAAATGGGGGGGGGGAATTGTATACTTTATCCTCTTCTCATTTCCCCCCTGGTACTCAGCTTATTTCACTTGCTGCAAACTGAGTTTCAAGAACAAAAGCACTGTGTATATTTGAATATAGCCTAATTTTCAGTCCTTTTTAGCTAAAAAAAAGCCCCCCTCCGCTTATACTCTGGTGAGGGTCCTGGCAGGAAAGTGTGGTGCTGAAAGAAGGGCTCATTTCAACCCCACACCTTCCTGCAAGGACCCTCACCTCTCCGCACGGCAACCCGGCTCTCCTTCCTCTCCTCCTCTCTTAGCGCCAGTCTTTCCCACTTTTCCTTATTCATATACACACAGAATTTCCCCCAAAATGTATAGTTAAAATAAACTATGGTGATTATTGGAAGGATACATACGCACATTTACATTAAAGAAGATTAGAATAATGATTTCATCAGAGTTGAACAGACTTATCTTAAGTTACAGTTTTACGTAAATATTCAAAAACATTTAACCTACTGATGCCTCAATTAATGTAATTTTTGGTATCTATTTTTATTTTGAAATTTACCAGTTGCTGCTGCATTTACCACCCTCGGCTTATACTCAAGTCAATACGTTTACCCAGGAGTTTTTTGTGGTAAAATTAGGTGCTTCAGCTTATATTTAGGTCGGCTTATACTCGAGTATATACAGTAGTCGGTTTACTCAACTCATGTCCTGGTTTTCATCTAGGAAATGCTGGAGTGTATGCTTAAGCATAAGTATAGTCAGAGGGGGCGGGCAAAAATGGATTTTTAGAGTTTGTCTGCGGTATGCAACAAATTTTGTACCTTCCTCTTTTCTGCTCCATGCGTTATACTCTGTACACCTGAGGAACTGCAATTTAAATCTGTGAAAGAACATGCTAAAACAAATCCATGAGGCCCTCATCTGACTATTAATCTTAACCATAATTTACCAGCTGAATTAGCAGCCAAAAACTGAGTCAACTGGTAGACAATTGCCATTGATTCGATGGGTCTCCTCTATTTGGGAATAACAACTTAACGGATTAGGGGTCTGGGCCAAAACTAACGATGAATTCCAACAGGGAGAAATGTAAAGCGGGGGCGGGGGGTGTGTGACATATATATATATAGGATGGGTGACACCTGGCTTGACAAGCTGTGTCCTGCTTAATAAATAAACCCTGTTATTTCTCACCTGAGCAGAGTCCTCCAGGTGACTTGCTAGATAAAGTAAGACAAGTCTTACTAAAACAATCTAAAAGGCAGTGTAAAAAATACAGCAAAACCGCCACAGCTGAGAGAGACAGCCGCAGCAATATTGATAATTTAGCAGCCAAGAAAAACTCATGTATATTGTAATAAAAAGAAGAAAATCTTGTGGCACCTTATAGGCTAACATTTTTTATTATAGCATAACCTTTCACGGATTGCTACAACCCACTTCATCAGAGACGTGAAATGTTTCTTTATCGGGAAAGCTATTAACTTGGGGAAATAGGCTAAGAAAAGAGATGGGATTGGTATCATGGGGTCAGACACAACCATTGACCCTCCAAATTATCTCTGTTTGGCAGGGACAGTTCCCATTACTTTTTATCATCCTGCTTTGCAGCTGCTTTTAGAATGTCCTGGCTTCAGTCTCCTCCCCCTTTGTCCTCAGTGTGCTTCAGTTGGTGGAAACAGAGTTCACAGTTTGCATTCAGTTAACTCAGTTGCCATCTTGACTGCACCCTGATGTTGCTCAGCCACTTGTGTTGCAAGTTTTCATTTATTAAGTGCTAAAGGAAATTATATGATGACTAGCCGTCCCCTGCCAAGTAACGAGAAAGTGTTGGTTTCTAATATATGTAATTTCTTTATGCTTGTGGGTAAACAGGATTTCTTGTTGCTTCTTTGTCAGTGTTGATGTAGAGATTGTCAGGTTTGCATATTCTGGAACATGCAACATATAATTGTCCTTCTTTGGGGGTCTCTTTCAAATCTATGATACTATATCTATGATATACATATATGTGTGTGTGTGTTTGTTGGAATCATATCTATCTATATCTATGGCTGGATGGCTCTTTGTCAGGAGAGCTTTGGTTATGTTTTCTTGCCCTGGTGAAGGGAGTTGGACTGGAGGGCCTTTCTCAAACTGGGAGTCGAGATCCCTGCAGGGGCCACAAGGGAGTGTCAGAAGGATCGCCAGAGAGCACCAGAAAACACAGTATTTTCTGTTCGTCAGGGGGGTTCTGTGTGGGAAGTTTGGTCCAGTTCTAACATTGGTAGGGTTCAGAATGCTCTTTGATTGTAGGTGAACTATAAATCCAAAAACTACAACTCTCAAATGACAAAATGAATGTCTTGAGATATGGTCACTCCTTGAGTTAGTAAGTGTCTTGTGGTCAAATTTGGTGGCAATTAGTCAAGTGGTTTTTGAGTTATGATGTCACTCAAAACGAACAGAGCATTCATATATATATATACACACACACATACACACACACACTTTGAAGAAAGCTGGGAGGGAAGAAAAGAAGATATTGGACATATGCAACTGAGCCCTAGCAAAGACCGACGACCTGATCACAAGTATAAAAATCAGCATCATAGAACACGTTTTTTATCCCAGTTCACTCATGGAGCACCACGCCATTTATCAGATCACATGGACTGATGACACGGAAGCGTCAGCTGCCGGCCAGGGTGCTGGGCTGGCTCCAGTGCTGCCCCAATTCACCACGGAGCCTGGAAAATTGCAATGTTGGACCTCATCCATAAGATGGGGTCCCTAGCCAAAGCTCCAGAAAGCATATGGCAAGAGACAGGGCCTTCCCAGTGGTGGCCCCTCTGTTGTGGAACTCCCTCCCTAGCAACAGCAAATCAGCCCCCTTCCTTCTAGCCTTCAGGAAGAAAGTCAAAACCTGTCTCTGGGAGCAGGCTTTTAAAAATTAGGGCAATGCAGTATGCAGAATCTAGAATTATGTGCAATTTAACCTTGGAATGGCCTTAGACCTTGAACTCTGGATGGTGTGTTTTTAACTTTGAATGTATTTTAGCCATGTCTAATACGTTGTAATTTTAAATTATTGTAAGGTGAATGTGTTGTTTTAAGGCACAGTGTATGTGCCATTATAAGCCGCATTGAGACCCCCTGCTGGGGTAGAGAAAGACGGAGTATAAATATGGCAAATAAATAATAATAAATAAATGCTGTTTGGAAATGGTTCTACCTGGGGTACAAGCAAAACCCCAAAGCTGCGAATTGCCACCCCAAATACTGTAACCCAAACCAGTTGCCAGTTCACCAGCAGAAGAGCTGTGCCAGAAAATATAGCAATTCTATTTCAAGAGTATTTTTACAAATGGTTTTAAAGAGTGTTCGTGATGTGTTCAGAACACACAGCCATTTTAAAACTAGTAAACAGGCTTGGCAAGAATGATAAATTAGGCTCTTTGGCTTATGGGGTTATTAATAATTTCTTTTGCCAGACAGAAAAGAGTTTGTCTTGGCTGGATTTAAAAGTTATTTCTTGTTTTCTTCTTGTAAATAATGCTACAAAGGCTCGGAGTGGAGGAGGTGTGCAGAGTTCTAATGGGTGGCTAAACAAGTTATGTGTGGCACACACAGTCTCCTTTCACACTTAAGCATGGGCATTTCTGCCCTTCCTTACTTTCCTAGCTGGCTGCCACTGCCCATTGTGATCTTCTGTTTTCCTAGTCACATCTCTAGTTAAGTTAGAGCAGGGCTGTCCAACTGGCGGCCCGGGGGCCGTATACGGCCCCCCAGCACCTTCACTGTGCCCCCCTAAGCTTGTTAATAAAAAAATTTAAATAATAATATTTTTAAAAAATTACCCATTTTCGGGTTCCGGAGCAAGTATTGCGAGACTACGGAAGCCACACGGGATTTCGCTCTCAACGCGAGATCGTGCCTGCATTTAGAGTGAAATCCCGTGTGGCTTCTGTAGTCTCGCGATACTCCTGTTGCCGAAATCGCGATACTCCTGTTGCCGAATTAATCCCTGCGGCCCACGCAGACGCGATTTGGACCTTCTCGGCTGCTGCCTCGGTCGGTTGCCGCCTCTGCTCGTGGTCCGGCTACTCCTGGATCCTGCACGTTTGGGAAGGTAGGCTAACCTTTATGTTATTATTATGTAATTGTGTATGGATGCCCCTTATGTATTCCCACCCTGCATTTCCCCTTAGTAAAAGTTTATATTTGATTGTATGGATGCCTCTTATGAATTGTAAGTAAATTGGAGCTGGGGGAGGGGTGGGGGTGGGGTGGGGGCAGAGCTGTGGGCGGGGCGGGGGCGGAGGCGGGGGTGGGGGCTGACCCTTCGGCCCCCCAGGTCATCAGTGACTGGAATTCAGGCCCCTGGGCCGGTAGAAGTTGGACAGCCCTGAGTTAGAGCACACATGTATCAAAGGAGTTTGGAAGCATGCATTTCACATTTTGGCCTGTGGTGGCTTCTTGTAAATCTGTCATCACTGTAACGCACTAGATTCAATCTAGATCAGTGGTTCTCAACCTTTGGGTCCCCAGGTGTTTTGGTCTGCAATGCCCAGAAATCCCAGCCAATTTACCAGCTGTTAGGATTTCTGGGAGTTGAAGGCCAAAACATCTGGGGACCCACTGGTTGAGAACCACTGATCTCTAGATAATGGGGAAGGCCAGAGATTTTCCTTACCATTATGTTGTTGCAATTTTAGGAGGAAACTCCCATGATACAGGACAAAGAAGAATGGAACTGACTCATGACACTGTGGAAAAAATAGTACCCCATCAAAGAAAGGACCTGATGCCATGACACCATGCTGAAAATGTCCCTCTGAAAATTGAGAGGTCTACCCAAACGATGCTACCCATTCAGTGGGATGGAGAGAAAAATATGATACTAGAGACAGGTGGATCAGATGAAGTTATGTTGAGTTTCAAGTAGCCTCCAACGTCAGTTCAAGAGACTCAGAGGGTCATGCAAGTTGTAAAATATGTGTGGGATTTGAAGGCTTTCCTGCATGAAGAAGAAAATTGCTAATATTACCCATTGGTTCCTACAAGTAGAAAGTTAGTGAAGAAGAAAATTGGTAGAGAATTACTGTACATCCCTAGTCTACCCTGGATGAAAATAGCCCATGCATACCAAGGCTAGATCTGCCTTCTGTAAACAGAGTGGCAATAGTATGGCAGCCTGAGCCGACAAAAAGCCCTTTTGGCTGCTGCTTCCTTCTGCATCCAAAAAAAACATCCAAACTGTGAACTTACTTATTTATATGAAGTGCACCCCAATCCAAAACTGGTTGTATTCAGATTTTATAGATCTCAGGGCTTTGACCTTCATCTCTAATACATAGGGCAAGGAGGAAGAATCTCAGATAAGAGCATTGCCTTGAGGAGAGTGTGTGTGAGAGAGAGAGAGAACTGTATACACACATTTCTTTCTCACTTCTTGGGTTTGCCTTTTTTGTTCCAGTTGTGCAATCATGTCATGCTTAAGGACATCACCATGTACTGCTGCCTGAGACACCACAAGAACTAGACCCTCAGCCTAACCTTTTGAACTTGAAATCTCAGGAGATGTTCTGAGATTGGTTTGAAGGAACCCTTGAATGAGGGGACAGGAATTTAAGCCCTCTTGAGTCTAAGCAAAACTGAATCACCAAGACCTGCATGTGGATGGCTACATGTCATACAGCCTGTGCACAGGGCCGTAGCCAGGATTTTGATTCGGGGGCTGAGTTTGGTTCGGGGGGCTGAGACTGGGTGGAAGAGGGTCTACCCTAGCAAACCTTTTGTATTGTTATCCCAATAACCCCATTAATGTGGGATATAATGAGCATGGTGATCAGATCATGATATGAATAAACATAACAGTTTAAATAATGTACAAGTAAGGCCTTCTCGCGGACCACCCTGAGAATTTCGGGGGGGGGGGGCTGAAGCCCCCTTAGCCCCCGGCTACATGCCTGCCTGTGCACATTTACTTAGGAGATGAGGTCCAACTCTACTACTCCTTTTCACCTACTGCTAAGGAGGCTGTTCTGGTCCTGAACCAGTTCTTGGCAGCTATGATGGTCTGGATGAGGGTGAACAAATTGAAATTGAATCCAAACAAGACAGAGGCACTCCTGGTCAGTTGTAAGGCTGAACAGGGTATATGGTTATAGCTGTATGGGGTTACACTCTCCCTGAAGACACAGGTTTGCAGTTTGGGAGTGATCCTGGACTCATAGCTGAGCCTGGAATCCCAGATTTCGGCGGTGATCAGGGGAGCTCTTGCACAACTAAAGCCTGTGTGTCATTTGCGCCCGTACCTTGGGAAGTCAGACTCTACCACAGTAGTCCACACTCTGGTTACATCCCATATAGACTACTGTAATGCACTCTACATGGATTGCCTTTGAAGACTGTTTGGAAGCTTCAATTGGTCCAACGAAGGGCAGTCAGATTACTCACAGGAGTGGGGGACAGAGAGCATACAACCCCCTCTTATGCCAGCTCCACTGGCTGTCAGTCTGCTACTGTAGCAACCCAGTTCTCTTTCGTGCCTGGGGGGCAAGGGGCAGCACCGGGGGTCCCACTCGCATTAGAACCAGCGGCAGCTGAGGAAGATTCTGAGGAGGATTTGGAGGGAATGGAAGAAGGGGTTAATGAGTTAGCTGGGCCTTCTTCTCCCACAGAGAGTTTGGCCTGGGATGATGGATGGCCTGACCCGTACGAGAATGTGGAGGATCAGAGGGATTCAGATAGCAGTGATAGCGAAGGCTATGAGAAACCGGGGGGGCACAGGTCACAGGAACGAATGTGGGAAACGGAGGAGGATGAGTCCATGGAAGCGCAAGGGGAGTTTGACTCTCACGAAGATAGGGAACCAGGTGCTGGGAGGCAAGGTCGTAGCTTTGATAGGAGACAGAGCATCGAGGCTAGCAGGAGGGGCTGGCACCACAGCCTAGACCGGCCAAAGGGGCAAGGGCCCGGAGCATAGATTGGAGGAGAAGCCTAGAGCGGCGGGGTCCTCGCCAAGGGAATTAAGTATAGGATCCGTGGGAACAGATCCTCAGTACCTCGGCCACTTCTATCCAAGTGAAGTGTAGCGAGGAAAGGACCACGGAGCCAAGCTGCGGCTCGTACCTTGCCAAGAAGTTTCTTGGAGCCTTGTTGGAACTTTGTCTTGTTCTTGATCCACTTGGTTTTGTGGAGCTTTTGCCAAGCCTTGTGCCAAGACCCTTGCCTTTGGATTTTGCTACAGACTCTTTACTTTTGAACTGAACTTTCAATACTTTATGGACAATTGCTTTATCATCTGTTCTTCATTCTTCAATAAAATAGTAGTTAGCTGATTATCGTCTCTGTGTGTGTGATTAAGGGGCCGGCCGAGTCCTTGCATTGTGACAGCTACCGAGCACAATTCAAAGTGCTGGCTTTAGCCTAAAGTCCTAAACAGTTCAGGCCCAGCTTATCTATTCAAACATATCTCCCTCTATGATTCACCTTAAAGGCTAAGATCATCTGGGGAGATCCTGCTCTCGGTTCCACCTCCCTCACAGGTGCGATTGGTGAGGATGAGAGACAGGGCCTTCTCAGTGGTGGCTCCTTGGCTATGGAACTTCTTCCCCTGCAAAATTACATCAGTGCCCTCCCTCCTGGCCTTCAGAAGAAAAGTAAAAACTTGGCTATGGGACCAAGCCTTTGTGCAGTAAGCAATACAAGGAATGATCAGGGATTAGGTACAATAGATATGATATTAGGGGTGGCCTGGAGTACGATTGTTGGATTGTATGATTTTAATGTCTATATTGATACTTTTTAATTCAATGTTTTAATATTAAATGATTTAATTGATAATTTTATGTTATCGTTATGTTAGGTTTCTGTGTGTGAGGCATTAAATTTTGCCATAGTTATGTTGGAAACCACTTTGAGTCCCCCGCTGTGGTGAGAAAAGCAGTATACAAGTGAAGTAAATAAATAAATAATAAGTAGGAGTAAGCTAGATTGAACCCATTGATGGGATTTGCTTACACTGTGGTCAGATTGTTACCTGCCTTTACTACATAATAACAAAGAAACCAGTATGATTCTAGGCTGCGTCAACAGGAGTATAGTGTCAAGATCAAGGGAAGTCATAGTCCCACTCTATTCTGGTTTGGTCAGTCCATGCCTGGAATATGGTATCATCTTCTGGGCACCACAATTCAAGAAGGATATTTACACACTGGAATGTGTCCAGATAAGGGCAACCAAAATGGTGAAAGATCTGGAAACCAAGTCCTCTGAGGAAAAGCCGAGGGAGCTGGGGATATGAAGCTTGGAGAAAAGAAGGCTGAGAAGGGACATGGTAGACATGTTTAAATATTTGATAGGATGTCACATTGAGGAGGGAGCCAATGGATTCAAACTAAAGGTTAAGGGATTCCTCCTAAACATTAGGAAGAACTTCTTGGTGGTAAGAGCTATCTGGGAGTGTAGTAAAGTATCCTTCTCTGGAGGATTTTACACAAAGGCTGAATGACCATCTTTTGGGAGTGCTTTGATTGTGTTTCTGCATGGGAAAATACAGTTGGACTGAGTGGTCTCTTTGAGATCTAATTTTCTATTAGTCTAAGAAGATTATTACAATGACCATGGTGATAATTTTTATTCATTCTGTGTTTTTATTGTTTTGGAAAAAGTCTCCCCACAAGGAGACAAAACTAATAATGACCTACCCACACATGTGGGGCTCTATCAGCTGGGGTCCCTAGCTGCAAGATTTCCATCTTGCCTGGATATTCAACTTTTTCACAATCTTCCATTGCAAAACTGCCTCCAGGCACTCTTCAGCAACTGTACACATGTTTACCGTAGCAAATAAAATGTCCATAACATTTTCAATATACAGAAAAACTTTTTATCCTGGTCTTTAGCCTAGGTTTCCCTTCATAGAACTCCAGTGGTTCTCTTTAAGACAAGCCTGGACAACCTCTGAAGGACTATAGGTCAGAAGCTGACCACCTGTTCTAAGTCCCATCTCTGTGGTGTCATCAAACTATCCAAGCCAATGAGGTCACTTGCACACATGTGTCACTTAGCAACCTGAACTTTTCCCCTGCTTCCAAGGCTGCGTTTGGGGTTGGGGAATAGTAACTTGCACAGCTTCGTCATGCACAAATAACTTTGGTAAATCGAAGAGATTTGTGGCAGAATTTATTGGCCACTGAAGAAGGCAAACACACAGTTTTTTCCCCACTGAGCAAATGCATGACCAAATGGAACATTGTTTGTCCATATATCCAGATGCAGGAATGCCAAGTTTTGCAAACCCCAAAGAGGGCAATTTAGGATCCTACTCATGAGCCTGTTGTTAGGCTCATGATTAAAATAAAGTCAAAGGAATCATTGTGGCTGATCCTTTAATAAAATAAAGTTTAGCTTATGTGACTTTAAAAACACTCGAGTGACACAATACTTCCTTAGTCATTGTTTCTGATGGAAAGTGTTTTCCTGCACATTAAACAATAGAGGCCAAATCCACCTGCTATCTGAAATAACTTTCCACCACCTCTCCAATAATTAGTGTTCCAGTTGTTGTTGTTGTTGTTGTTGTTGTTGTTGTTGTTGTATGCCTTCAAGTTATTTCTGACTTATAGCAAACCTAAAGTGAATTTTCCAACAGGGATTGAACTGATCCCCTTCTATGGCTTTGATGTATCTTATTAGTTGCTTGCACAAAGTTATTTCTTTATTTCTTCACTTTCAAGAGTAATGTTAGTAAACTTCCCAAATTTTACAAAGCTGTTGTTTTAAAATTTATTTTTAGATGTTTTATTTAAGTCTTTATTTCAGCAATGGCTAGAGGTTCAAAGTATTCATTCACCGGCAACCTTCTTTGGCAATACAAAATGCAATAGATGTTATTAAGAAAGCTGGACACATGGCATTCAGCGCCTTAAGTAGGTGGTTGTGATGAGGCAGGGAGCTACTCTTTCTGCTTCCTGCCATTACATCCATGCAAAAGGGACAAAGCAATGCACCCACTCGTCTGCAATGGGATTCAGACTCTTTAGAAACACTCCTCCAAGTATCACATTTCCCGGAGACAGCTTCTAAAGGTCCGGTTCCTCCATTGGAAAGGGGGAAAGCATGCAGAATCTTGCCTTCCCAATAGGTACAGGAAAAAGCAAACCATTGCATTCTCCTTGCTTGAATCTTCCTCATTAATATTTCTTTACTATCTTGACTCCAGTGGTGCAATGGGTTAGACCCTTGTGCCGGCAGGACTGAAGACCAACAGGACAGAAGTTCGAATCCAGGGAGAGCACAAATGAGCTCCCTCTGTCAGCTCCAGCTCCCCATACGGGAACATGAGAAAAGCCTTCCCTCAAGGATGGTAAAACATCAAATTATTTCATATCAGAAGCAACTTGCAGTTTCTCAAGTCACTCCTGACACACAAAAAGACATCTTGACTATACTCTAAAGATTCATTCCCCATAAACCTGATAAGTAAGAAATGAATCCCTGAGATTTTGTGATCTCTGTTTGCTAGACTACCTTCGCAAAACAACCTCTCAAGATGGACATTTGTTAGCAGGCGAAGACTCCCACAGGCATTTGAGAATGGATTGTTTTTAAGAAAAGTGAGCTCCCAACAAGGCCACCTTGGATAAGTGTATCTTTTTGGGTTACTAGGATGGGATTATCTTAGGCCCTCCTCAGAAACCCGGGAATGATAACTTGTGATATCAGATGGGACAGACCTGATGATGTTACAAAGGGCGGCCCAATGATGCTGCTCAACATGATACATTACAGTTCCACAGAGTCTGTGCCATTTCATAAATAGAGAAAATGAATGTGTGATTAAAAAGCAAACTGACAGCACTTCGTCCAAGTTTGTGCTGGATCCCAGAAGGATGCCGTTAATCACTAACCATGTATATGTTTACTGAAGCGATAAACTAAACTTAAAAATATGAAATAAGCAAAATGTTTTGGCTTCCACCTTTTTCATTTTCCAAAGATGAAACATAGCACTTTCAGCAATTGAAGAAAGTGGGAGCTAAACATTTCGCTTACGTAATACTTTATAGTCCTGTTTGTTAACTGCTTCAGCAAAGACCCTCACACATATTCTAAACATTCAAGGCAACAGTTGTTAATTCCTAACAAATCGACTTCAACTTATGGTGACTCTATGAATAAGAGACTTCCAAGTCCTCCTATCCACAACAACTCTGCTCAGGTTGTACAAGTTCAGGGCATTCATGACTTCCGTTGTTGTTGTTGTTGTTGTTGTTATATTTATTTATACCCTGCTTCATCTCTCCCAAAGGAGACTCAAAGTCGCTTTGTTGACTCTATCCACTTAGGATGCATCTTCCTTCCTTCCTTCCTATTGTCTTCTCCCCTTTTTTTTCTAGTGAGTGATACCTTTTAGTGATATATCCAAAATACGATAGCCTTGGTTTAGTCATCTTAGCTTCTAATAAGAATTCAAGTTTGTTTTCCGTTGTCTTTAAGGCAGGACTCACCTGAAGGTTCATCCTCCTTGCCCTCAGGCCTGGAGAAGAAGAGCCAAGCCTTGAGAACTAAAGTAATGATGAATCCCGCCATAGGAAGTGAGGTGTACATCTATAAAGTCTGCTTCTATGGACATCTTCCCTTTCTCATTTTCATGACCAGTCCATGCCTAATTCCACACGAGAGATTTACACTATCCAACTCTGATGTAGGATCTTAGTCTGTATCACATTACTTCTACAAAGTAACACAGCCATTCCATACAGCTTGTAGGAACTAGCCCCAATATAATGTTGTCACTTATCCTTGTCATCTGAATTTGTCAGCAAGACCACAAAAATGCTGAATTGGCCATCTGGTTGCCAAATAAGTTGGATGAGATCCAGTAAACTGAAGTTAAATCTAGTTAAAATGAATGGATGATTCCTAGGTTCTGTGAAAAGAGTTTGTTTATATGAATTTCATAAGGTTTTCTAAGACCAGGAAGGCTCAGAGGTGTTTCTGTCAGTTCCCTCCTCTGAAATATAGCCTATACCACTTGGTATTCTTTGATGTTCTGCCATCCAAGTACTAACCAGGGCTGGCCCAGTTTAGCTTCCAAGATCAGGCAGGATTTGATGCCCTTGAGGTATCGTAATGCTAAAAAGAACAGATCTGTGAGTTGGGTTGGATGTGGGGTGTTTCTTATATCCAGATCCAACCCTAGAGATTGGTGGTTGATATCCCAAGGCAAGTGGCTTTTTAAGAATCTATTTCAGTCTTCTCAGCTGGAAGCACTCTTCTACAAGGAGGGTCTAACCACAGTTCTCCAAGCCCTGCTAATTTCCTGGTTAGATTACTGCAGCGCATCCTACATGGGGTGTTGAATGTTTTGGAAGATTTAATTAGCACAGAATATAGCTGCCAGAATTTTGATTGGTACAGTATATTCAGATCACATTTAGCCAATTAAAAAGAAATGCATAGCTTGCCAATTTTCTTCTGTGCCTGTTGTTATAGAAAGGCAAGACAACTACTACACTTAGGCAGAAAAAAATGAAATGCACAGATAGAAGGATAGGCGACACCTAGTAAAGTTTTTGAACCCTAGGGAAGGTGAATTCTTAGCCTTTGGTATAAAAATGCCAGCACCATTTCGAAGAATACCTATACCAGTGTGAAAAGGAACAGGAAACAGAGGCAAAGGTGGATTACCTCAGAAATATCCTTAGACGCGCTGAGGTACCAGACACCGACATCCTCCGAGTTCATTGGAATGAGACCTTATTCCCTTTTGCGTTATTACCAAAGTGACACATGAGCCTAAATTGCCTCAGAAACAGCTCCTTTTTACTCTTCTCATGCAGGGCTGGTAATGGAGCCTTTTGTAGCTCTTGGCAATGAAAAATAAAGTTTACTCATGGAGCAAAAATTCCTGCACGCTGTTAAGCGCTGGAAAAAAAATCGGCTCACGATTAATCAGCAAACGTTTTGGCAGCCCTTTTCTTCCTCATATTTTTTTTTCCTGAAGATGTGAAGCCCGATAAAGAGTGATAAGTGTTTTTAATGTTTAATTATTTTCTTATTTATGGTGTGAAAGGACTTAGGGCCACTGTCTAGCTGATCATGTGATACCATTAAGTGGTCAGAGCAGGAGACTTGGAGAAAATAGAACAGAGTGGTTTGCAGTGGGAAGGAGTGAATGATGAGCCAACGAGACGCGGGTTCCTCATATCTGAAGCCATTAGTTTCCTCTCGGAGTTAAGAATATTATCAGTTTCAGAACACAGCCTTCCTTACTAGCAAGAACAAGCTAGTTATTCCAATCCTGGCAAAAGCCCGCAGGATAATATGGCAGTAATTAAAGGAAGGTCCTTGAGGAACATGTACCAGAACAAGATAGTTTCGTCTCGTAACATGATTTGGAGGTAGGGGCTCAGCCAGATATTGCATTGATAAACCTGTTAAACCCACAACTCTATATTACATTGAGAAGGGTGCTCAAGATTCACACTACCAATGTCAAAAATCACCCAATGAAATACCCAACTCTCTTTTATTTTTCTCTGTGCAGAAGAAAGTTATATTTTCCAGAGCAGACAATCTCCAGTCCATTTTTCATTGAGCTAAATGCACTGAGCAAAAGAATCACAGACTATTATTGACATCAAATTCTAGGAAGTACATATTACATTTTGCAGTCTATCCTGGTGCCAAATCCTGTGAGAATCAACATGAGAGACCCAATACCATCCATGCATTCCTTTTTTCAGAGGGTTCCTCACATTACAGCCTGTAGAGCAATAGTCGCAGCTTATTGGCACAATGCCTGAAAATGTGCAAATCCACTAAGGTAGGGAGTTGGATCATTCGCCATCCTTAGTAAGTATAATTTGAATTAATAATAATAATAAAACTTTATTTATATACCGCTCTATCTCCATGAGGGGGACTCAGGGCAGTTTCCAAGTAATATCACCAAAACATACAGAGTAAACAGTATAATATAAAATTAACAAAACAACATAAGCATAAAATTATCACAATAACACACATATTTTTTTAAAAAAATCATTGCTTTTGAGGGGTTGTAAAAACTTCAAGGCAAAGTTTGAATGCCACCCAAGACCAGTCTTAAGAACCTGGAAGGTCTCCCACAACCAGGCATGGTTCTCAGGGTGGTCCGCGAGAAGGCCTTACTGGTACATTATTTAAACTGTTATGTTTATTCATATCATGATCTGATCACCATGCTCATTATATCCCACATTCATGGGGTTATTGGGATAACAATACAAAAGTTTGATAGGGTAGTCCCTCTCTTACTCAGACTCAGCCCCTCCCGAATCAAACTCAGCCCCCCCCGAATCAAAATCCTGGCTACGGCCCTGCCCACAACCAAACATCTTGCATTAACCAGGTAGTCGCTGACGAAAAGGGCAGAAGTCCTAGCAAAGTACTCTGATATGGTGGAAACTGTCAGTCACTGGCGCCTTCCCACAACAGTGATTCTGCCTTCGAAATGTGAAGCTATCATAATTAGAAACCATTGATAACTTCATTCTAAATTATTTTGTCTATTCCCTATACTGCTACCCAGTGACCATCAAAATGACATGTGGCAACAATCTTCTTCAGAACCTTTCTGATTTATGGAGACTCCAATGACAGCATGATGGCTTTCCTGGCAACATTTGTGTCAGAAATATTAAAAATTAACTGGTATTTTTTATGACAAACGTGTGAGTCAGCCATTGAAAGAGTTAGTATACTGAAGCCTATTAGAGTCAGTGGGCAAAAGCTAGTGTTGTCCTGAGGAGTGTGAGGTAAACCTCTGTGTGAAAGAAGTCTTGTGTGAAAAAGCTCCAGTGTGAAGGCTGCTGCATGTAAAGCTACTGTGTATTTGTTTATTTGTGCTATGGAAACCTAGTTCTTGTAAATAGCGCAACCATGTTATTTTACTACAAAAAAAGCCTCCTATGGAAGATATAACATTGGTCTGTGTGTTTTTGTTCTTTTCATCACTTTGGACTACAGGTGCTGGGTCACGTTGCTGCTGTAGATTTATGAGGAAGATCATCTATTGTTAATAACAACACTTGCCCAACCATTTGTTCATATTGGGTTTGCCATGGCCTTCCTTAGAGGCTGAAAGAATGTGACTTGCAAAATCCTCCCAGTCGGTTTCCATGACTGCTCAAAGATTTCAACTTTCGTCCTCAAAGTCCTCAAAGTAATAGTCCAACAGTCAAACCATGCATACATACTCTCCAATGTTTTACAGATGAAAATTGGCTAATCAGCATCAGATTGTGGACAAGTTGGCAAAAGATATCAATGAGGGAAAAACTAACAAGCTAGGAGAAACAGTTTGCCTTTGGTTAAGCCTGCTGCGAAGGGCAAGATTCTGGTCTGTGACCAAAATAAATCTGTTCATACGTTCATTCAAGATTCTTCTCTTCTCCTCTCTTTTTTTAACCAAATGCAAACTACTTTTTATACTTTGATCACAGTTTGTAGCAATTTAAATAAACTGAGAATGAAGAGGAAAAATAGGAGGAGAAAGAAACTGGAACATGGAAACATGGGGTGGCCAAGGATTAATCAGGGCTGTCCTTGTCAAAATTGCACAGTCGGGAAGTATCTGTGTGTATTCCCCTAGAGAACTAGTTGGACCTTTTTGGCCGACTGCACAATGTCTTCATTAATTAAATTCAAGGTCACAGAAACATAGTTGTGCATCCGGTGCCATTGCACATGCAGATGTCCATTCTCAACTGATGCATATCCATCTGCCTTTGATGAAGTATAGCAGTACAGTGGTACTCCTCTGGCTGCATAGTCGATTGTGCATTTAGTTGTACGACGTTGGAATTCCACAATAGGATTGCATAGCACAATTGATAAGCAATTGTACATTTGGAGGTTTATGCTGAGCAAGTCTGATTTATATTAAGCAACCTTTATTATGTTAAGAAATGCTTCCTTTGTCCAGAAACAAAGTATGTGGCAAATGAGAGCATGGCTCCACTTCACAGATTTGGGGAAAGGGCATCAAAGACATGGTCATCTCCATTCCCATCACAAAGACAGTCCCTTGGATTGCTTACCTCTGTCTTAACTTGCTCACCAATGGAGCCACAAAGTGCTTGTTATTGAATCAGAACAATTATGCGCTTATTGCATTGCTCAATTAACGTCTCATGAAGCTGGAAAGGGAGGGAAGCGAGAAAGAGAAGGGAAACCATGAAAAGCATTTCCCAAACCAGCACAAGACTATCTCGGCAGAAGGGACAGAGGGGGGGAGTCTGTAGCTCCCTGCGAAAAAATGTTAAAAGGCTTAAAAATAAACATCAGGATGAAAAAAGCTAAAAAACATTTTTCAAATGCCTGCCTGCCTCCATCCCTCCCTGAAGAGTGATAAAGACCTCTTGACAGGGTGAGGTTCTGTTTATTTTGGTTTGTGTTGTGTTTGCTGCTTTAACCCCCTCAGCTGTTGGAAGCATGCCTTGACAGCCCGGCTTGTTTTTACTGGACTCGCTCAGAGTTTCGAGCATTGCCCGGCCGATGTGGGAGCAGTTCTGGCTGAATGCGGCAGCTGAAGGCTCAGCCGGGCTCTCTCTCTCTGAAAGTGCTCTCTTTTTATTGTAGTCTTGTAGGTCCCGGAATTGGGAAGATTGCCACCACTCACAGCTGTTTCAAATCACCACTTTCTCCTCATTTCACCACACAAAGGCAGAGTTGGGACTTTTTTTCCCTCTTCCCTTTTCTTTTGCTGCTGAAATGTGACTCTAATTAAATGATAACGAGGCTCTGACATTTTCTAATTGTAACCCAAACCCAGGGACAGCATAGCTTTGGAGAGCGATCTGTGATGCCGATAAGAGAGAGGAAAATAATGTGCATTCTTTCCAGAGACCTGGGGTGTATCCAAGGGTGAAAATCATATGGTCCCCAAGTCCCATGCAGCTCCCAAGGACTTTCAAGTGGCCCCTGGAGCATGGAGGGGGGAACATTCCCACCAAGAACTTCCCACATCTTCAGAAGAGCCTCTTACAAACACAAGTGGCCTTTCCCAATACAACCTCTTTGTATGCATTTGCTACAAGGATTCACAGTTTCCCCCTTCAAGCAAGCTTCTTCACACAGCATGTCTTTCATGAAAAGAGCTCTCAGATCGCAGGATCTGATATTCCATCTAAGGATTTGGTTGTCTTCTTCTTACAATGAAAAGGAGGAATCTCAGGGTGAGAACGCTACCTTAAAAAGTGCGTCTGTGGGCCCATTTATTATGTGAGGGATATATTCCAGAACCTTCCATGTAACATGATTTTTCACATAATCCAGAACCCTACTTTCTTACCTGAAATGAACAGCGTCTCGAACCTGGCTTTTGACCAGGTGAATTCCAAAGCATAGCATGGAATTGTTCTGGACGACCTTGTGATGCCTAGAGAAGAGTTCTCCTTAGGCCTCCAGTGCACTTGTATGGTCAAGATCCAGAAGAACCTCTGGCATAATGTCTGGCAGATGTTGACTATAGAATTGTACTGGAGGCCTAGTGGAGAGGCCTTTCTAGACATTGCTTGGGTGGTCCTTCAGAGTGACTCTATGGCATTCGAAGGTATTTGCGTCCAAATTTAACAGCATTCAACAAGCTCATACAATATATAGTCATACTGTATATAAATTTTATTTGCTGATAGAATCCTTTTAAAAATTCACATTGTAAAAGAACTTATGATTGCCCAGTTGAAACCTGTGGCATTGGGCAACAGCCATCACTGCACCATTAGCGTCATTGCAAAAACAGTGTAAACAGCACTTTGCAATACGCACACAAGTTGCCTTTGCCCACTGACAGTGCAAGGAGAAGGGAAATGCCCCCAAACTGAGTGATGGAAAACAGAAAGGAAGGCAGTAAAAAGTAATGTGCATCCTGTGCTTGACTGGAAAAATATCCTCTTCTTTTACAGTGCTACAGTGATAACCTCCATCACACAACTGGACATCTTGCACAGAGTCTACTGAATACCATCTGATTGATACTCAATGTATCAGGCTTAATGACATCACTGAGACATTGCCCTTATAACCTCACCAGGACTTGCCTACTTTGACATGGCAAGAGGTCATTCCTAAATAACCTGGAATAGCCCTACTCATGAAAGACATATCTGTGGAGGAAATGAATGACCACATTAACATGGTATTATGCCAGAGAAACAGATATGTTTACTGCATAAAATCCCTCTATAATTATATCAATGAAACAACATAAGGGCTTGAAGAGAGAGAAATTTGTGGTAGACCATTTTCAATACTGATGTAAGCCCTTTCTACCATTATTTTATGGCTGGAGGAACGGGAAACTTTCAAGAAAGAGAACCAAGCTTAGCATCACCACTACACTCATAAAACCATCAAGGGAGCACTGTTTGTTTGTTTATTTACTTGCTTGTTAAGCATCCCAGGATATTTTTCCACCTGTGATGGAAACAGAAGAAATATTTTTCCTGAGACATGAATATGGCCTTTGTTGGAACTCCTGCATTGCGACATTCAATGGCAGAGGAGGCAATGCCGAATGTAGTTAAGCTTCTGAGACCATACAAGATCTATGGGCTTTATAGATGGGTGACCCCCGTGGCACAGTGGGTTAAACCGCTGAACTTCTGAATTTGCTGATTGAAAGGTCGCAGGTTCGAATCTGGGAGGTGGCATGAGCTCTCGCTGTTAGCCCCAGCTTCTGCCACCCTAGCAAATGTGAGTAGATCAATTGGTACCACTCCAGTGGGAAAATAATGGTTCTCCATGCAGTCATGACCTTGGAAGTGTCTATGGACAATACCGGTTCTTCGGCTTAGAAATGGAGATGAGCACCAACCCCCAGAGTCAGACATGACTGGACTGAATGTCAGGGGAAAACCTTTACTCTAACCCAGGGCTGTCCAACTTCTACCGGACCTGTGGCCGGAATTCCAGTTACTGATGACCTGGGGGCCGAAGGGTCTGCCTCCGCCCCTGGCTCCGCCCCCTCCCCGGCTCCACCCCAGCTCCGCCCCTCCCCGGCTCCGCCCAGGCTCCGCCCCCTCCCTGGCTCCACCCCTGCCCCGCCCCCTCCCCGGCTCCGCCCTCTCCCCGCCTTGGAGGTGTCTGTGGAGGACACCGGGGCTTTGACTTGGAGATAGAGATGAACACCAAAATCCCAGTCTCAAGTCCCAGTCCCTGCTTTGAACTGGATTATATTGCAGTGTGGACTCAGGGCCCTTCACACAGCCATATAACTCAGAATATCAGAATACCTGCTTTGAACTGGATTATATTGCAGTGTGGACTCAGGGCCCTTCAGTCCACACTCAACTGGATTATAATCTGGTTTAAAGCAAATAACATGGGATTTTATTCAGATGTGTGGAAAGGAAGTCAAATAAGAAGCCAGGGCCCTTCCACACAGGCCTATAACCCTGAATGATAAGGCATAATATTCATTCTGCCTCTGCTAATAATAATAATAATAATAACAACAACAACAGGTTCCTGGAGTAGGAGACCTCCAAGGGCCATCCAGGGCCATCCAGTCCAATCTCCTTCTGCCATAAGGGGAAAACACAATCAAAGCATTCCTCACAGATGGCCATTCAGCCTCTGATAATAATAATATAATAATAATAATAATAATTACAATGGGTTCCTAGAATAGGAGACCTCCAAGGGCCATCCAGTCCAATCTCCTTCTGCCATAAGGGGAAAACACAATCAAAGCTTTCCTCAGCCATGTTGAATCAAACCTAAACTCTCATGAGAGCAACAGAAAGTACTGAACCTTGAGTTTGGGAGTTGTAGTTCTCCTCCATCCAGAGAGCACTGTGGACTCAAATAATGATGGATCAGGACCAAACTTGGCACGAAACCTCAGAAGAGGAGGAAGCCGGAAAGGGAATGGATGAGCCCCCCCCCCCGTGCTCTGAATTCGGCCCCACCCCTTTTTCGCTCTGGCCACGCCCCCTCTCACTCGTGCACTCTCTCTCTCCTTCCCTCTTTCCTTCAGGTGGTGGAAGGGGGAAGAAATGAAAGGGGGAAAGAGAGAAAGAAGGAGGGAGGGGAGAGAGAGGGGGGGAGAGGGAAGTAGGAGGAGGAGGAAGAGAGCCTGCTCCTCCTCCCTGCCCCGCCCCTCACCCCCCGCCGCGAAAAAAAAAATAAAAAAAGTATTCCAAAAAATATTCCAAAAAAATATTTAAATTTTTTTTTAAAAAATCTTAAAAAGCAGATATCTTGCAGGAGGGTAGGGAGCCGTGAGGAAGGGGCTGGGGTCCGTATACGGCCTGGGGGCCACCAGTTGGACAGCCCTGCTCTAACCTATGGGCCTTATAAAATTGGATCACTGATCCAAAAACAAGGTGGTACCTTATATGTCTTGTACAGGTTGGGTAACCTTTATCTAGAAATCTGAAGTCCTACAAAATCCAAAATTGTCTACATGGGTGGCAGAGATAGTGACGCCTTTGCTTTCTGGTGGTTCATGGTACACAAATTTTGTCTCATGCACAAAACTATTACCAATAGTGTATACAATTACCTTCAGGATTTGTGTACAAGATGTACATGAACAATAGATGAATTTCAAGTTTTGATCTGGGTCTCATCTCCAAGATATCTCATAATGTGCATGTAGTGTATGCAAATACAGAATATTTCAAAATCTGAAATAAAATTCAAAATCCAAAACACCTCTTGTCTTGCACATTTTAGGTAAGGAGTACTCGACCTTCATATAGAAAGTCCCAGATTCAGTCTGTATTCAAAAAGCTGCTGGAGGAAAAAAAACACTTAAATGTTTCTTTTTAAAGCATCCCAATGTAACTACTTGAGTTACCTTTAATATTATAATAATATCAGCCATTACTTTTGAAGCCTACAGCAAATTATTTGAAATTGGTTAAACAACTGTTTATTTGCTTTTAGTGAGATAATGGAGAATGATACGTTTTTTTCTATTTTCATCAACTTCTTAATTAAAAATACAGGAAATGGCAGGGAACTCACCATTCCTATGGCTTCCAAACTTCCCAGAAATGTTGCCATTCCTATTCAGGAGGTAAAGAACGAAGTGTGAAGGTAGTTGAATTGGCACCCACGTGTTTGCACACGCATATCTGTTAACACACAAGTCCCACAGCGAACGTTAGCAGGTCTTGCTACATGGATTTCAGCCTCTCCTTCTAGATGATTTTCATTGCACAGAAGAAAATGACTGTCCTGGGATGAAAACTCTCCTCCCCAATACCTTTGCTTCACACTATTTCAAGGGAACCTTATGCCTTTTGACACGAGGCCAGCTGACATTGTTAAACCTGAGAACCTCTATGCCTGCAGAAGCATGAAAGAAGGATGGTAAAACATTTTGTTCTCAGCCACAGAGGTCCCGAGGTGGTATGGAGTGGTTTCTCATGACTTGTTTTGATGGGCCTCTCTTGACAGAGCCCTGAAGAAATACTTCTGCATGGCTGTCTCACCTGGGTTGTTTTGCTTACCTCTTACTGTGACATTCTGCTTGATGGTTACCTTGGCCTGGTGGTGTGGAGCATAGGTAAGCATCCTTGGCTTTTTAATGTTCTGAAAATATTGCAGCTAACCCTTTCAATGTGAGTCATGTAGAAAAGAAGAAACAATATTTTTCTGCTTTCTCTCCACTTCACAAAGTCATCTTATGCTTTTACAAGGTGCACAACAAGCAGAAACCTGGGTGGTGATGTTCTTAACCCGTTATTTGAGACCTGCCTCTTGCTACTGCTACTCCATGGTACCAAGATACTTCCTGTCATATGATGAGAGATAATACACTGTTGCTGGCATTGCACAATTGTGACACCTCACTTGTGCAAAGATGCATTTCTAGGTGAGCAGTGAAACTCTACCTTCCCACTGTGCCACCTCCCTTTTTTATTATTATTATTATTACTAAATGCACTGCAGAACCTCCTGGATACATTGAACAAGATAGACTTGTCTAAGTCAATCTCATGCATAAGTCAAGGACAGGTTTGGGGCCCAAAATTATGGATTTTGATATGGCAAATCTCAATAACATAATGAAGAGTAGAGACATCACACTGGCAATGAAGATCTGCATAATTAAGGTAATGGTATTCCCCATAGTAACCTATGGATGTGAGAACTAGACCATAAGGAAGGCTGAGCGAAGGAACACAGACGCTTTTGAACTGTGGTGCTGGAGGAAAATTTTGATAGTGCCTTGAACTGCAAGAAGGTCAAACCAACCATACTCTAGGACAGGTCAGTCCAACTTCTGCTGGCTCAAGGGCCAGACTTCTGGTGAGTAATCACCTGGGGGGCCACCCGGCCACGCCCACCGGCCACGGCCTCCGGCCACGTGGCTCCGACCCCTCTCCCAAAGCGTCAGAAAAGTTGTTCTGACGCTTTGGGAGAGAGGTAGGCGCCGCGGGGGACCCCCTCCCTTCCAAGGCATCACGGCAGCCGCTGAAACCAATTTCGCCGGCTTCAGTGGCTGCTGTGACGCTTGGGGAGAGAGGGAGGCACCGCGGGGGACCCCCTCCCTTCCAAGGCATCACGGCAGCCACAGAAACCGGCGATTTTGCCGGCTTCAGCGGCTGCTGTGACGCTTTGGGAGAGAGGGAGGCGCCGCGGGGGACCCCCCTCCCTTCCAAGGCATCACGGCAGCCTGGATGGCTCGCGGGGGAACTTTCAGGAGGGTAGCGGGGGCCGTGTCCAACAGGCTGGGGGGCGTGTACGGCCCGCGGGCCGCCTGTTGGACGGCCCTGCTCTAGGAAATCAAGCCTGAATGTTAATTGGAGGAAAGGATATTAGAGGTAAAGATGAAGTACTTTGGCCATATAATGAGAAAACAGGAAAGCTTGGAGAAGAGAATTATGCTGGAGAAAATGGAAGGACAAAGGAAGAGGGGTTGACCAAGGGCAAGATGGATGGATGTTATCCTTGAAGTGACTGGCTTGACCTGGAAGGAGCTGGGCATGGCCATGGCCAACATGGAGCTCTGCCATGGGCTGGTCCATGAGGTCACAAAGAGTCGGAAGCAACTGAACGAATAAACAACAAACAATGGGTCATTCTTCACTAATGCCACCACCATTTCCCTGGTAGATACTCTACTCAAAAAGGCCAAAAGGGGCACCACTGTGGAAAGGGTAGAGGGGTTGGTGCTTCTTTTAGATTTTCCCAGATGGAATAAGCTCTTGCCTTTTGCCATTTTACTCAGAAAAGGGTATGGCTCCTTTTTTATATAATATTTGAAAATACAGTACTGAAAAGTTCACTGGAATAAGTCCAAGTTACTTTTAATTTATGTTTTGACCAAAATTTGCAGACTTATCCATGGGTATATATAGGATATATACGCTAAGTATTCTAATTACTACCTTATACATCATTTCAGAAAATTTAGGCATACTTAATGGAAGAACAATCAGTCAAGTCAAACAAATGCAATTAATCTACTTGGATTTCTTTAAGCAGGAGACAGCCCTGCTGGAAACATCCGATTGCCATTTTGTTCTTTTAACAGCCTACAGTTTTTCATCCTACCTTTGCAAGGAGAGACTCATTGAAGTAATTCATGGAACAGAGACCTGTTTCAAGCTGTGTGCTGGCGCAGCCAACTGCTCCCATTCAAATGTGAACTGCCAAAGTATATATCAGTTAAGATATCCCCTGGCTGTAGCTGGCGTGGGTGGGCCCGTAACCCAGGCAAGAAGAATTTAAAGCTGCCAAACTTTTGGGCTCCGATCTACCTGAGTTAGATTCTGCAAAATGACACATGCCGCACACCAAGACTTATCTCTTCCCAACCTGGCCCTCAATCTTGCTCACAAACCGATCACAGCTTCCTTGAATCCAGGTCACTGAAGCATGCAGTTAACCAAAAACTGTGACATTAAGGAAGAGTTTAGAGGAAGTCACTTTTTTTTGAGACTGCAGAGCCTAGCATCCTGTATCCAGAGTGGGACTTGTTTACACCAGGCAGTTCAGCCCAGTATAACTATGCCCTGGAACAGCCCTAGTTTGTGCCGAATAGCAGCTTGGAAGTTCTCTTGGACTCATTACTGAGCTTGGAACCCCAGGTTTTGACGGTGGCCAGGGGAGCATTCGCACAATTAAAACTTATGTGCCAGTTGTGCTGTTCCTTTGGAAGTCAGACTTGACCATGGTCGTCCATGCTCTGGTTACATCACGAATAGACTACTGCAATGCACTCTATGTGTGGTTGCCTTTGAAGACTGTTCGGAAGCTTCAAATGGTCCAATGGTGGCCGTCAGATTGCTCACCAGAGCAGTGTACAGGGAGCATATAACCCGATTGTTACATCAGCTCCACTGACTGTCAGTCTGCTACTGGGCACAATTCAAAGTGCTGGCTTTAGCCTAAGAGTCCTAAACAACTCTGGTCCAGCTTACCAGTCCTAATGAATCTCCCCCTATGAATCATCTTGGAGATTAAGATTGTCCAGGGAGTCCCTGCTCCTTTGCAGATGCGACCGATGGGAATGAGAGACAGGGCCTTCTCAATGGTAGCCCCTCAGCTGTGGAACTAGCTCCCCAGTGACATTATATCAGCCCCCGCCCTCCTGACCTTCAAAAAGAGAGTGAAAACCTGGCTCTGGGATCAAGCCTTCAGAGAAGAAATATAGTGCAATAGATGGATTGGAATTATTTGCAATGACTACCGGAATGACCTGAATCGTGATTGCGGATAATGTGTGTGTGTGGGGGGGGGGGGGGTTAGTGATTGTAATGTTTTTAAAATGTTTCAATGTATTTCAATTTTGATCTTAATTTTAATTTAAATGGGTTTTAAAATTATATATTGTTGTTAAGGCATTGAATTCTTACCTATCTGTAAACCGCCTTGAGTCCCCTTCAAAGTGGAGAAAGGCAAGATATAAATATAGTAAATAAATAAATAATAAATCCAGTACTGCCATTTAAATGTACCCAGGAGTGCAGCTGCTGCGCTGTGGTGGCCTACATGCCCCCTCCTCTGTGCTGCCATTGCTCATAGTTGGCCATGGACATTTGTTCAAGCTCCTGGCCATCACGGACACTTCTTCTGATATCAAAATGGGGCACGCATATGACCAGGAAGAAGCAAGGAGACAATTTCACCTCCTTCTTCAGGTTGCACAGGTATCTCTGCCGATGTCAAAACTTGACCCCACAACCATGGACTACATGTCACTCCTAAACTTCAGTTTTACAACTCTCAATGTACTTACCGATCCCACCTTATGATTTAGAAAAATTCAGACCATTTGGAATGATTCTTCATGCAAAAACGGTTCAAAGGTGATGCTGAAAATGTGGTATTTTAGCTCTACTATCATCCCTAAACTGCACATTCCCTTGAAAGCAAGTGTTTCTTTTTTAAAACAAAATGGCCAAAAATGGTGACCGGAAGTGACACAAGGTCCCTCTATGCTGGACAACAAGACATTTGCTAAAACTAAGGGAGAAATGAACATATATCTGACATTAGAAATGGCAAAACCCAAAAACTAGTTGCAAAACATTTCCATCTTCTTGGACATACTACAAGGGATTTGCTGCTTCCATGAACAAGGAAATCGCAAATGAGGATTAGAATGAGAAACAGCTGAATTGAATTCCATATCCAGATTCAAATCCATTAACAGAGTTACTAACAAAGGTTATTCTGTGCAAATTATTTCTGCATACAAAAAATATTCTTACATAGAAACACTTTTTCCTTGGCAGAAAAAGTTGTTTCCTATATAAATTGACCATGTGTAATTTTTTGGGAGAGCAAGTCCCCTTATATAGCATTTCCATTCAAGTACAGCATTTTTGGATATAAAATAATAAGTTATGCATAGACAAATGCTGTTTTCTGTGCACAAAATGCTGTGTTCTGCAGAAAACAACCACATCTGAATTTTCTGCAGAACTACGAAGATTGTCATTACGCCAAGATTATTTTCATCAGTTCCTTAACATTTGCATGGCATGTTTTAAGCATTTTTACAAATATTTGTGAATATTCCTTCCACGCCTACTTCTGAGGCAGTGTGCTCCACTCTCATACAGGTTCTGGGAATAGCAATGTCTTCCTAATGTTCAGTTGAAATCTCTTACCTAGTTATCAATTCTTACCTTTGGAACAGAAAAACCCCATACATTTGCTGCTTCATAAAACTGACAGATGTTCAGATATTTGAGGAAAGCTGTCAGTTTTATTCAATCCACTTTTGTTCTCTTTCCTCCTTATTTGATGTATGTGCATTTTTTGTTTTTGTTCTAATCTGTCCATATGGCTACTTTAACTAAAACCTGTAGTCTAGAAGTTGGTTTAGATCTTTGTGTGTATGTGTTAGAGTAGAATTATAGAATCATAGAGTTGGATGATACCCCATGGGCTACCCAGTCCAACCCCATTCAGGCAGGTAGGAAGATACAATCAAAGCACTTCTGACAGATGGCCATCCAGCCTCTGCTATAAAACATGCAAAGAAGGCGACTCCAACATGCTCCAATGTAGCCTTTCTACTGTTAAATACCTCTTACTAACAGGAAGTTCTTCCAAATATTTAGGTTAAATTTCTTTTCCTGAAATTTGAATCCATTGATCAGTGTCTTAATCTCTAGAGCAGGCAGGGGCAAACTTTCTAACTTGGGGGTGAAGTGAAGGAAAGATGGAAAACATTTGGATCCCAAAGGGGTCAGCCTTGGTCAGGATGAGATGGTGGACAGGAGAGAAAAAGTATATCTATTAGACCCCATATTGCCTACTCCTGATCTAGAATCCTAGAGCTGGAAGAGACCCCCCAAGGGCCATCCAGTCCAACCCCCTGCCATGCAGGAAGGCACAGTCAAAGCACTCCTAATAGACTGCCACTGCTGAAAAGCCTCCATCATACTCCAAGACAGCTTCCTAATCTTTTCAATCAAATCTCTCTCCTTCCATTTGAACCCATTGCTCCCATGTGTCCTGGTCTCTAGAGCAGCACAAGGTTGGTCCCCTCCCCCCTCAATGGGACACCCATTAAAATCTTGAAACATGGTTCTCATGTTTCCTCTCTACCTTCTCTTCTCCCAGCTAAACTTCCCCCAGGAGGAAAGAAAAAGAGAATGAAGAAAGTGAGAAAGAAAAGGATGGAGGGAAGGAAGGGTGGAAGGGAAGGGAGGAAGGAGGGAGGGAAGGAAGGGTGGAAGGTGGAAGGAAAGAAAGGATAGAAGCAGAAAAATGGAGGAAGAAAAGAGAGAAGGGAGGATAGGATGGTGTGAGAGAGGAGGGCCTGGGAAAAGATTCCCCTCTGGTTGAGTATTTCTGTTTGAGGTGCATTCAGCCCAAGGTTGCAGAAGGAAAGTTGCAGATTGTGCATGCTGTGCAAGGAGGTTGGCATTTCACATGGATGTACATTTCACATGCATGCACATTACACATTGTATATGGATGTACAGTTTGCATTTGGTTTTGAACTCTTTTGCACTATTGGCAGTTCAGCTGCACAACATGTTTTGTAGCAAATGCAACGCACTTGGGTAGATTTATACACGGTGTGACCCTGATCGAGAAGCTTGACCATTTTATTCCTGTTTAAAGTTTAATTATTAAAGCTGAACGACCAATACTTGTTATGTTAGTGTGTCAGGATACTTGAATAAAAATGTACTCTTTTAATGCGCCCCTCACACATGCTCAGTCATCACAAACTACTTTTCATCCAATTGATTTTGCTGTTATCATCCTTTTACCTGATTTATGAATTGATTGTGTATTTTAATCTTCCATCAGAGACCTTGGGAGCTCACATTACAAGCCAGAAGACAGGATACACATATTTAAAATAAATAAAATAAGATACATCCAGGTGTAGAAAAAAAACACCTCCTGTATTCCTAACTACATGTTTTTATGTTTTGTTTCCTGCGCCTTTCCAATATGTTTTTCATTTGCAGCAACATTATTGCCAGTAAGCGTGTTTGAACTGCTAAAGAAAGGAAATGCAAAAGGTTATAGGGAAAGAAGTCAGCTGAAAATTGGAACAAATAATGCCATTTTTCAAAAGCTGCAAAGGGGAGATATCCCCCCCCCCCATCTCCTTTTAATTTGACCTTTGGTGATATTAGTGAAAAAGAACCTGGGACCTCAATTGCAAGGAAGTCACATCCTTTCCAATAGTTATAGAAATGAAAAGAGTTCTATATAACAGGCCAAATTAGGCTCCCTGAAAAGTGAAACGTCCCCACCCCCTACATGGCAACCAAACAGCTATGAGACATTCAAATCACTATGATTGGTATCCTGTTAATGGCACATGGAAGCAGAAGTCAATGTTTACTAAATGTCTTATTTGGTTGATATCTAAGTTTTTATTTTCACCCTCCTTCTCTCTCTCCACTGCTATTTATTACAGAGCAACAGGGAGTGGGGAGGTTGGAGAAGAACCAAGGTTTTTTCCTGTATCGAGATGTGAAATTGCAGCATCCACTGAGACCTCCAGAGGTGCCCTAATCTGGGAGGCAGGGCAGGGCTTCTTGCAAAAGTTGCCAAGCAGCTAAAGTTAGCAGTATGTTTCCCTTCCCGGAAAAACCAACTTAGAATTACCAGCAGAGCTGAGAGTGCGTTCGCTAGGTCAAGCAGTCCAAGATCCACACAAAAGTGATCAATCAATAGAGTTCATCTGGAGAAGTCCAAGAGAGTAGTTTGGGACAAAGCAGAGGTCAGGTCAAACAGGAAACACGAGCCAAAGATTTAGAACCCGGCAATTGCTGCCTCCAAAAACATTGGTTGACAACAACAAAACTCCCGGAGCTACAGCTGTTAGATTTATAGTCCATCAGCATCCCACTGCTATGCCTGATTGTCAAGTGTTCCATGGCATTAGGCTCTTCTGAAGTCCTCCCTTTCTTAACTGACTTCACCTTGTGAATGTTGAGAGTAGATACTTTCAGACTCAGAAGCAGGCACTTCCAGTTCCAGGTTTTGTGGCTGCCAGAAATTGCAACTCTGAGGCCCAAAAGCTGGCACCTCTTTCCTGCTCTTCCCCCCCAATGACAGCAAAGCATGACAAGAGGATGCCAACAGACCTCTCTGGGCAATTTAATAATTTCATACCAGGATACAGAAACATAGGCCATATCTACACTGAAACTTTTCTAAGTTGCCAACGCAACATGCCGGATGCAGAGTGACCCCAAAAAGTATCCCTGCAGGATATTCCCCAATTTCCAAGGAAGTGGGAGGGAGCCTCCACATCCCAGTTGAAAGCCATCCTAAATGTTCTTCCTTCGCCACCCATCACTTGCCCTGATGTCAGAGAGTGGGGGAGCATCCTCTCTCCTCTCCCCTGTTTCTCCATCATCCCAGGTGATGTCAGGATTACAGGGAAAAGATATGTTCTGTGTCATGGTTGAACGAGGTCAGGGACTGCCACTTCATGTTTCTGGTGACCTGAGTCCAGGAAATGCAGGATTGCAGTGGACCTTATTGCTTTCATTTGTGAATTGGCCTAACCAGCCCCACTAACCCTAAGGGTAAAGTGGGTCAAGGACATATTAATGTGATCTTGCCCCACATTACCATAGATCAGCCCTGTGAGACCGGGTTATGGCCCTGCGGGGTGAGAAGGGTGGAATATAAATACTGTAAATAAATTTGGCCACTGCAGGGGGATTGATCCTCATCTATACCAACCTCAGTGATCAGTGTAGATGGGGCCATAGTCAGACATTTCCCAGAAAGCAAACCTCCTATACCAGGCATGCAATGGCTTCGGGCTGCAGCATTTCTACAGTGATTCCAAAAATCAGGGAATAGCTAGATCTGGCATGTTTCTGTATGTAAATCTAACATGTTATGCTGAGCCCTGCAGACAGGGGCGGTCCTACAAGGTAGGCCAAGTAGGCGGCCGCCTAGGGTGCCATCTGGGAAGGGGGCGCCATCCTGGCCGCATGGGGCGCCATCCTGGCCCTGCCGATGTTCCTCAGACAGTGCTGCAGCTGCCTGCTTTTTGCCCCGGCCTTGTGCGCTCCGACGCCGCTTCTGGGCACGCGCGGAGGTTTTCACGCAGGCGCAGTTGCTCCGGAGCTGAAGTTGAGCGCAGGAGCAACTGCACATGCGCGAAAACCTCTGCGCATGCCCAGTAGCTCCCTTGCGCAGAAGCCTGTAAGCAAAGCACTCCCTATCAGGCAGGCAGGGAGTGCTTCCCCTCTCCCTTTGTCTCCGCCGCGCGCGCGCGT
The DNA here is from genome assembly GCA_030556195.1 of Anolis apletophallus. NCBI lineage: Eukaryota > Metazoa > Chordata > Lepidosauria > Squamata > Anolidae > Anolis > Anolis apletophallus. The sequence goes on from JARBWK010000010.1 coordinate 15,199,803, forward strand.
TTGCAGGGAAGGAGAAAAGAATCAGTGAAGGAAGTGTAAGTGAAGGAATGAATGGAGGGCTTTCCTCCTCCTCCTCCTCTGTGACCTCTTCTCTCCCTCCTTCCTTTCTTCGGCACTATTTCTGTCTAGACCTGAGGGGCCTGAGGCTATGAGGAGTTGTGGGAGTTGGAGGCCAAAACACTTAGAAGGAGGGAGGGAGGGCGGGCCCAAGTTTGCCCAGGCCGCGCTGCCTGTATTCGACCTCATTTGAACATTTTAGCTGTTTTTCTATTTACATTTACATTGGGATCCTAATTTTGGACTTATGGGAGACTCCTATGAATTATGAGTCGGGTGGTAGGTAATATATTCTGATTTTGATGCATTTACATTGCATTTCTTGTTGATTATTATACAGTTCTGCTTAATATTGCCATACAATATAATACAAATACAATATAACAATAGGATAATGATATATTTTATATTACATGTAATATTACAAACAATATTGCAGTATAGTGGTATTGTACAAAATAGTAACATATAATATTTTATTTTACTTTATTTTGGGTTATTTGAGTTTTATAGGAGTAATGAAAATATTTAGTAGAGGATAATTTCATTTAAATAAATAATTTTATTCTTTTATAATAATAATATAATAGAATGTTACATTATATTATCATGTCAATATATTATAATATAATTATATTGTAATGTAGTATAATATAATAATGATATAATATAGTATGAGTATGGTATAATGTATTGTATATACATTGATACAATATAATACTACTAATGGTATTGTGATATTATAATTGTATATTTGTTTTACATGGGGGGTGGCAAAATAATGTTTTTTGGGGGGGGGCACCAAAATAATGTTCGCCTACCATTTAAAATTACCTTAGACCGCCCCTGCCTGCAGAATTCTGGTGAATAAGTGTTAAGTGTGAAATTGTGATACCACTTACTCTCTCACAGGTTTTCCATTTTTTGTATTTAAAAAATGGGATCTACCCATCTGATTGCAAGTAAAATTTCACATACAATTGAACGCTCTTCTGTGCAACAACAGTAACATGGATTGTCCATGGTTTCCCTTTGCCTGGCTCTCTCTTTTTCCTTGCTGTTTCCACTTTTTCTCTCTCTCCTTCTACCCCTTCCCTGCACTTTCTCACAAAGCCCCCAAATTTAGCAATGCTCACACCCTGTTGACAGAATGAGGTGTGCAAACAGAGCACTTTTACGCAAAATCGCATTTGCATATATTATTGAGTTGCATAATGAGCACCCAGCATATCATTTTGAGTTCTGGAAACACACAATTTGGAGAATTTCCCTGCGTTCTGCCCTCATTCTCCACCAGTCCAGATTGTGCATTAGAGTGATATTGGGAGCGCTGTCTTAGATGTCTCTCTTCCCTTCATCTCCAACGCCAGCACTTTGAATTGTGCTCGGAAGCTAATAGGTAGCCAGTGGAGCTGCCGTAGCAAGGGCATTGTGCGCTCTCAATATCCCGCTCCTGTGAGTAACCTGGCTGCCAAGCATTGGACTAGCTGAAGCTTCCAAACAGTCTTCAGAGGCAACCCTAAGTAGAGGTATGACTTGACTCCTATGCAGAAATTGCAAAAGAAATGGGAGACGTATCTCAAGTTAGTGAAAAAAAGTTGTTTTTGCAGGAAAACAAAACCTGATGTGCTTCAACCAATGCATATTCATACTGCTTTCTTCGGTGGCTGTAAAACAAGTTATAAAGGGACAGTAAGCACATATAGCCAGCCCTTGATATCCACTGAAGTTCTGTTCCATGATCCACCATGGATATAAAAACCTGTGGATGCTCAAGTCCCACGGTATACAATGGTGTGGTAACATGGTGTCGCTTACATTAAATGTCAAAATCAAAGTTTCGTTTATGAATTTTCCTTTAATATTTTAAAGCCATGGATGGTTGATGCCATGGATGTGGATCCAGAGAACTGTGTGTACATGATATCACATTACACAAAATCCTTATAACCTTCATATGTTTCCTGGGTGTATCTTATAGATTCAAAGTTCAGAAATTTCTGGATCAGCAGCTCTCAACTCAGTTTCCAAACTACTTACCCAACAAATAGTTTGCACACCAATAAATCTGTAGGGAGGACAGGATAATCTTACCTTTCCCAATTTTTTTAAATGTCAGGAGCAACTTGAGAAACTGCAAGTTGCTTCTGGTGTGAGAAAATTGACCATCTGCAAGGACATTACCCAGAGAATACCCAGATGTTTTACCATTCTGTGGGAGGCTTCTCTCATGTCCCCCTATGGGAAGCTGGAGCTGACAGACGGGTGCTCACCCCGCTCCCCGGATGCGAACAACCAACCCTTTGGTCAGCAATCCTGCCAGCACAAGGGCGGAACCCATTGTGCCATCGGGGGCTCCACCTTTCCCATAAATATTCAGGGAAATGCAAACTGCTGCAGCCTCTGCTAGAAACAAACAAATAACAATAATTGTAATATTACAATAGTTTGTGTTTTTCTTCATTGATAAAAGTTGGTATTTTTGACCACCCGCAGACGTTGCTTGGCCACATATGTTCTGTTTTCCATCTGTGAAATATTTTAGGGTATGAAGTCCTGTTTCCAAACCACATCATTATAAGAAAGCTGTAAATATGTATAAAGGTTATAGCTGCACAGAAAGCATAGATGGTATGAATGAGTATTTTGGGAGTGGGGGTGGATGGAGTTCACTTTGTGGCCACCAACACTCCTGCAACATCCACCACTAAGGGTCCCTCTCCACCTTTTCCATGACTGTTCTTATCCTTAAGAAAGATTAAAATCACATGTACTCAAAATGAAAACCACATATGCAAGCAGGTCTATGGCCAATCTACATAATTTATTGAAATTACACTAATAGAAAATGGCTTTTTAAGCACTTGAGCTCCCAGAGACATTTCAGAAGGTGGAGCAAAAGGGGTGCTTGGAAAGACCACTTTTTTGTTCTATAAGTACCAACACCATTGGGGGTTTGGTCGTTCAGGTGATCTCTATCTTGTCTCCTCAGAAATACTCAGCCCACACCTTCCAGAATCCCTGACCCTTAATCACACTGGCTGAAAAATAGCTGCAGTTCAAAACTTTTCCAAGCTCTGGGCCCAGCTGAGTGAGAACATCTGTATTTATCCTCATGAAAATGAATGGAAACAACACAAGATCACACATGACTTTGGCTTTCCTTCAGCATGTCCTTCTGTTTAAGATTTGTTTTGCCGCGTGTTCTTCAACTTTGCAGCATTTCAGGTTAGGGTTGCCAGCTTTAGAGTAAACTAAACTTTTCTGGTTTAGATTAGCCTCACCCTCTCATCGTGTGGGTCTTATTGGTTAGGAGGATGAAGGAGGAGGTTGAGAAGTGATGCACCCAATAAAAAAAACTATGTTGTTGATGATAACCAAGAATCATTACCCCATCTTATCTGGATCTAAACACATGGTTAAATGGTAGTTGTCACTAATAGGCTTATGCAATTCAGGTTAACCACAATCAGTTTCAGTGCCCCAGATTTTGATGGGGGTCCCGGTGCATTTTTTTGGGAGCCTCCCAAATACGAGAAGACATAAATTCCTTTTTCCGAGAAGCCGAAAGATTCATTTTCTATCCGGCCAATTGGTGGCAATTGGGGGGGGGGGCACTTCTCAGGCTCCCCTTCCCATCATTTTAAGCATTGTTTGTCCTTATATCCTTCATTAAGATTAGGATTAAAAGCATCAAAGTTAAGATACCACTCTTTCTGCGATCCTTTCCCTTCTGTCTGTAGAGGAGACCGGGTTTAATGCTTCGATAAAGCTGTTTCTACTCTAGAGGAGACAGGAGCTACAGGTGTGTGCACTCTTTCTCCCTGCAGCACACAGCAAACAGAGCCTGCACCAGTTTGCTTTTGCCTGACTTTACTAAGAAGAGAAAAATTGTCTGGAAGGATTGCTGAGCTAGTGATTCCTTTGCTTTCCGATGGTTCAGTGTACCCACTAGACTTGTACAATCCAGGTAAACTGTGATTTGTTCCAGTGTCCTAGATTTCAGTGGGGTCCTGGTCCATTTTTTGGGAGGACAGAAATCCATTTTTGGTCTACAGATAGAATGGAAAGGATTGCAGGAAGAGTGGTGTCTTAACTCTGATGCTTTTAATCCAGATCTTAATGAAAGATATAAGAATAGGAAGAGAAAGATTCATTTTCTATCCAGCCCATTAAGAGGGGATGTCCTAAGCCCAATTCCCATCATTTTAGGCATCATTCATCCTTATATCCTTCATTAAGACCTGGATTAACAACTTCAGAGTTAAGATACCACTCTTTCTGCAATCCTTTCCATTCTATCTGCAGAGGAGACCAGGTTTAATGCTTCTAGAGTAAGCAGGCACTGCAGAGGCGCATGGCGCTCTCTCCCTGCAACACACAGCTTTCCAAGGCATTTTAAGGTGGCTTCCCAAGTTCCTTCCTGTGACCCTTTCCTACCTTTCTTTCAAGGGATCCTAAGCTTGTGAAATGGCGTTAAGGAAGCATGCACCGTGTGCTCCCAGATAGAAGGAAAGAAGTCATGCCCAGCAGCCACGTGGGCCATTTTGGGAGGGGGAAAAACATGGCGGCTGAGCCCTTACCTTTATGGCCAACCAAACAAGCTGAACAAGTCTGATTGGCCAAAGGGAAGCAACCAAAATGAACTGATGAATGAGATGCTGCTTAGCTTACTGCTCGGTAAATTTTATTTATTTAATAATGCTTATTTACAATGTCCTTTCCACCTTTTCCACCAAAAGGAGGAACCTCAAAAAGCCATAGATAAAGACAATAAATCATTACACTATATAATCTCCAATGACCCCGAAGTCACCAAATCAGCAACTTAATCCAGTGAATCAAAGAGATACTTTCTTTGTGCTTTTCCTGCATGGCAGGGAGTTGGACTAGATAGCCCAGGGCTGTCCAACTGCCGGCCCTGCAGGTGTTTTGGACTTCAAATCCCAGAAATCCTAACAGCTGGTAAACTGGCTAGGATTTCTGGGAGTTGGAGTCCAAAACACCTGCAGGGCCGGCAGTTGGACAGCCCTGAGATAGCCCATGTGCTCTCTTCCAACTCTAATATTCTATGATTGTATGATTCTTCGAGAAGCCTTCAGTCCTTAGAGAAATGGAAGAGATCTTCTAACCAAAGGTGCAATAAAAGACCATTCTATAGATGTATAGCCTGGTCATGAAACACTCATGTCCATTGTATGTCCATTGGTGGAACAGACCATAATCCTTTGCCTGTGGATCTAAGGCCACATCCACACTGGGGAAGTCTATCAGGTGTAAATCTATCCCAAAGCAACCCTGGATCCAGCACACATGTGCTGAAATTGGAGCTGGTGTCAAGACAGATCAGGACTGTCACATCATTTGTCATGTTGCCACTGCTGCCCCTCATAGCCAGCCACAAACCTTGCTGTGACCACCTGGCCCGTTGTTTAACATGTCTGCTGGTTTCAGATTGGGGCATCCATGCAGTCAGCAAGAAGGAGGCAAAGACTGAGCCCTTCTTTCTTGGTGGTCAAGCAAGCACTCCTTCTGACATCAGCAGACATGACTGCAATGTCCAGGGCCTTCCCCTAAGCTGTTTGCACAAGGAAATGATGAGCGCAAAGTCCATCTGGACAGAAGATGAAGCTGAACTGGACCACATCCAGCTGCCCAGTTTGCCATGAAGTCCCAGGATACTCAAGAATTCCCAGAAAACTCTGAAGAATCCCCTGACTTTCCCAAAAGTGGGGCAAAGTCAGATTTAACCCAGAAAACCCATAATATTTCCTGGAAGGTGCATTTTGGAGACAGATGTGGTTTCATGGTGAGCCCAGGTCCTTAAATTTATACATGCTACATACCATGGGGTATAAATGTATTCTGTTTATATCCCACTTTTCTCCTGGCAACGTTTTACTTAAAATGCAAATGATCTAAAACTTTACTTTAAAAATAATTACACAACGATTATGTTCAAAAGCAGGTGGTTAAAATAGTTTGAGAGACATTTAAAACTTGTTCTTACATTTATTTCTATCCCTGTTTGGGATTCCAAGAGGCTTACAACAAATTTTTAAAAACACCTCATGAAAAATTCATAATACAAAAGTTAAAATGAAATTAAAATAATCAAAAATTAAAACCAAGTCAAAATATACATCATTAAACTTGCATGCTCACACACAAACGCACTGGCATAACAATTGGCAAGATCCAATGCAATGTTTACTTGAGACAGACCTTAGAGCAGCCTGCACAACATGCAGCCCATGGACCAGACGTGGGTCACAATGGACTTCCTTGAAGCCCATAAAGGCTTTTAGATGGTTTTATCACTCAGTGTCAGTCAAGAGTGTTGTCAGAAGAAAGGTTTGCCTTTCTCTGAGGCAGAGAGTGTGCTTTACACAGACAAGGGTTCTTTCTCCCACCCTGGACATTCCACAGACAGATAGATAGATAGATAGATAGATAGATAGATAGATAGATAGATGATAGAGATAGATAGATTCCGCTTGTCTCACCTCCAACAGACCTCTGAAGATGCCAGACTCAAATGCAGGCAAAACGTTGGAGAGAATGCTGCTGGAATATGGCCATACAGCCTGAAAAACTCACAGCAACCCAGTGATTCTGTTGGGAATCAGAGCTGTTAGGCTCAAAATAACCCTTACTTGGGGTGATTCCACACAAAAATATCAGAGTGCCAGAAGCACAGTTCATAACCAGCAGAAACTTATGTGTGGTGAGATAGGATTAGCTTTCATTCAAAAAAATTGATCAGGATTGCAGAGTCACAACTTTAGGTTCCAAAAATACATTTATTGAAGTAAAAAAAGAAATCCATTCTAGATAGAAAAGGTCTTGGAGCTAACTAGATTACTAAACTACCTTCTAAGGAGGGTAAAAGAATGAAATAACAAAAGTATTCATGCAGCTACATTTTGTCTGGAGCATGACACAAAATGTGTCCTCACTGGAAGGAAGACAAAGACAGAAGAGCAGGGACAAAATGGGGAATGACCACATGACCACCAAACCAGGGCAATAAAATACCTTTAAAGAGGAAGTTACTTCATCCTGCACAGAGATTACATTGCTACATCTTCAAAGTGGGGAAGAGATAGTGGCAAGAGAAGAAGGAGAGCCCCTTCTGGGATAAGCATGCATAGGAATGTGGGGAAGGAATCCCTCACTCTAATCCTATCTAGTCTAGATACTCATTGAGGACTGGAGACTTATGCAGTCAGGGATGAAACCCCACAAATTCCAACCATGAAAGCCTTCAACAATACAGTGTTGTAACTCAAAGCTGGGAGAGTGTGACTCATTCAAGACAGACTTTTATTAATAACTAGTTTTTGTACCCAGTGTTGTCAAGATAGGCATTTTCCGATGTTAATTATTAGAAATACTCCTTGTTAGCATTATAATTGTATTATTTCTAAGCAATGCATGCTTGAATGCATTTTTCAGGTTTTCTTGTTTACATTTAGTTAATTAGCAAAGTATTTTTTCACATTAATGTGATTTCATAATAAATAAAAAAATCTGACATAATACGTTTAATTAATTGATATTAATTGCAACTTCCCTTTTTATAATATAGTTTATTTGCACAATGGTTTATTTATTGAATTATGTGGAAAGTGAGGTACTAAAAACCTGTCTGCAGTCCGAAGAGGTTTTACCTATTTTAATTTCAGCCACTTATTACTGCTAGGTTGCGCAGTGTTACCTCTCAAGTGTCCATCTAAATAAAATAAAAACCTTTACTTCTCTGTGAAAAGAAAGCAATCCGTCTAATTTCTTTAGCAAGGTAGTTCCAGAGCTTGGAGGAAACCACTGAGAAGGGTCTCTCCTATGATTCAACCAGATGTACTTGTAAGGATGGAGAGACAGAAAGAAGGACCTCTCCAACAAATCTCAACGCATGGGCTGGTCTACTAGAGATAATCACCTGGACCTGGGGTGTATAGGGCTTTATAGGTCAAGACCAACACTTGGAATTGTGCCCAAATAGTAGCCAGTTAAGTTATTGCAACGAGTGAATTGTGTGTTCACAGTAGCCAACTCCAGTTAGCAATCTGGTTACAGCTCTTTGGAGCCTCTGAAGCTTCCAAGAAGTCTCCAAAAGCAGCCACAAGATGAAATCACAGCACACCAATTTCAAACACCATTCCGCCATGTGATTAAAATTAAGATTTGCCTAAATAGACAAGTCATCACCTGTCACCAGAAAGAGTATAGAGAGGTACCTAAGAAGGTCTTGCCTGGAAGGGGGTTCCACATCATGGAAGTAGTCACTAGTGAGAAGGTTCTCTCCTGTGTCTTCATCAAATGTGCCTGTGTTGTTGATGGGACTGTGAAAAAGGTCTCACCCAGAGATCTTAAAACAGAGAACAGTTCATAGAAGGTGATATAGCTTTTCAGATAGTGTGAACCCAAACTGTGTAGGGTTTTAAAGGTCACAACCAGCATTTTGTATTCTATCTGCAAACAGAGTGGTAGCTACTAGTGATGCTGCTCCAAAAGGTACTTCTAACCAGCCCCAGCCAGTCAATAGTATGGCAACATACTATTGACTCCAAAGGCAGCCCCACAAGGAGTGTGTTACAGAATTCCAAATGGGGTGTAATCAATGTATGTGTCACCATAGGCAGATCTGATATCACAAGGAATGGGTGCAACTGGTGTACTAGTTTTAACTGTTTAGATCAGGCATGAGCAAACTTTGGCCTTCCAGGTGTTTTGGACTTCAACTCCCAAATTCCTAACAGCCAGTAGGCTGTTAGGAATTGTGGGAGTTGAAGTCCAAAACACCTGGAAGGCCGAAGTCTGCCCATACCTCGTTTAGATGCACTCCTGTCCACTGCCAAAACTGGGCATTCAGGCTCATGTCAGAGTCCAGGAGTACATCCAAGTTGCAAACTTAAGTGTGTGTGTAACCCTATCCTGCTCAGGCCAAATCCCTGTTTCCTGATCTACCTTATGACTTTCCAAGAACACCAATCCCCAAAACCTCAGATAACTTCTCCCAGTGCTTTCATATACGTATTAAACATCACAGGGACAGAACTGATTCCAGGAGGACACCAGAAACCAAGAGCTAGGAATTTTGTGTGTGTGTCAGGAGCGACTTGAGAAACTACAAGTCACTTCTGGTGTAAGAGAATTGGCTGTCTGCAAGGACATTGCCCAGGGGATGCCCAGATGTTTTTTTATGTTTTACCATCCTTGTGGGAGGCTTTTCTCATGTCCCCACACAGGGAGCTGGAGCTGACAGAGGGAGCTCATCTGTGCTCTCCCAAGAATCAAACCTAGGACCTGTCAGTCTTCAGTCCTGCCGGCACAAGGGTTTAACCCATTGCACCACCGGGGGCTCCTAAGAGCTAGGATGTTGACTCTGCATCCCACTTATTAAGTCTGGCTTCGAAGAACGACCAAAAACATCATCCCATCCCAGAGAGGCATCAGATAATGATGTCATTATGAGTTGTATAGAAAGCTGCTGAGGGGTCCATCAGAACCAACAGCAACATACTCCTGTGTCTAGTTTTTGACATAGATAGTAGCCAGGGCTGCCAAAGCTGTCACCACTCCACCACTTGTTTTTATTTCTGGTGACTTAACTTTATATGATTTGTTATGCGTTTTATTATCATGTATACTGTTGTCTTCTTGTAAGCTGCTCCAAGTCCCTTTGGGAAATAGGGCAGGATATAAATAAAGCTTCATTCATTCATTCATAGGCAGGCCTGAAGTCAGATTAAAATATATCTAGATAATCTATTCCATCTATGAACCACTGGAGCTCTAAAATCCACCCACTGTTCTGTGAAAGCCCCCTTTCTTTCTAATTCATTTGGCATCCCATAATTCCGTGAATTTAGGTAATTCTTTGTCATAATAATAAAGATGACCACACCTGGAATCACACAATTCTGGGCACCGCAACTGAAGGGAGATGTTGACAAGCTGGAATGTGTCCAGAGGAGGGTGATTAAAATGATCAAGGGTCTGGAGAACAAGCCCTTATGAGGAGCAGCTTAAAGAGCTGGGCATGTTTAGCCTGCAGAAGAGAAGGCTGAGAGGAGACATGAGAGCCATGTATCAATAAGTGAGGGGAAGTCATAGGGAGGAGGGAGCAAGCTTGTTTTCTGCTGCCCTGGAGACTAGGACACAGAACAATGGCTTCAAACTACAGGAAAGGGGATTCCACCTGAACATTAGGAAGAACTTCCTAACTGAGAGAGCTGTTCAGCAGTGGAACTCTCTGCCCTGGAGTGTGGTGGAGGCTCCTTCTTTGGGTGCTTTTAAACAGAAGCTGGATGGCCATCTGTCAGGGATGCTTTGAATATGATTTTTCTGCTTCTTGGCAGGGGTTGGACTGGATGGCCCATGAGGTCTCTTCCAACTCTGTGATTCTGATTCTACCTGGCTAATTATCTTTCCATGTATTCCTCTGTATGTATGACAGTGGTTCCAAACTTGCATATATGTTTAATTTCACATCCCAAAATTCCGAGTCAGCATGGCTAATAGTCAGCAGTGGTCAAACAAAATCTTGGTATGTGAGATGGGAACCTAGCAAGACACAAAGTAGGACGTATGTATTTTTCATACCTTTGTGCAATTCACCAAACATTAAAATATAGTTAGCATATTAATTGCCTCTGGATGGATGAGTTTATACTTCATTTCAGACCTGGCAACAGACCTGCTTGGCAGTAAATGCAAAGAGCAGCCAATCGTTTCAAAAGTATTCAAACAATAATGTGTGCGTTCTGCTTTATGGAGAAAACCACAGAGAAATGCATCATTTTTCCGCTTGATTGTTTGGTTGACACAGGACTCCGACAGTTCTAGCAATGTCCAGATATGCTCAGAGGCTCATTAGAAACTTTCATCCCCTGACGCGGATGCTTCCCATGAATGCAATTACATTGCAAAATTGTCCTAACGTGAAGCTTTGTGGAGCAATGATCATTCTCTCATGTTGCTAACAGAAAGAGTTCCATCACGACATCTTAAGCTAAAGTTGTTTTTACATCTATTGAAACACAGAACAGCTGCTGGGAGATGCTAACCAAGTATTTATTGCTTAATACTTTCTCAGGAGGACTCCAGCTCAAATCACTTTATTATGTGAAAGTTGTTCTTGTCAATAAAAGAATGTGCCACGTGTGAGCCACTTGGACCAAGGGGGGCCCAAAACATCACCAGAATGGATGAATGACTTCGAGAATGGAGAAATCAAATTAAACAGCTGAATAATGGAACAAACGCTCCTTAACAGACTAAGCAAACACACAAAGGGATAGGCGCCAGTGTATACTAGATGCTTCTGTATAGCTATGAATCATAATTCATGCAAACTTCATTCATTGTCCTCCACTCCACCTAACACCCAAGCCCAGACTCTACATCTCTATAGTCCACGGTTACTCCTTCAGTCTCTGAAGACTTCTGAAAAGCCTGGTCCAAGCTGCTCATATCTTGTCATCTTGCTACACTATTCATTTCTCGATGGCTCATTCATATATGCAATGTTATCTTTTCTCCAATTAATTTGGTCTTCTCATCACCATGGAACCAAAACATTTCATAGAATCAGCGCTGGAGAACTCTCAGTGTTGTGGAGTTCAATTTCTCCACAGCCTAAATCAGGAATAAGTTTGGCGTAGACGTTTAGTGACGTGATCCTCTTCACTACTATTTTCTGAGACTGAGTCAAAACAAAGAATGTCTGTTAATTGTGTCTGTTGACTATTAAAATAGGGTGGGAGGGTGGGGGGGAGGGGATGACATTTACAATCATGGCTATCAGGTTTGTGCACTGATTCGGGTTGGTCGGTTCCCTTTACCAATCCGACTTGTTCAGCTTGTTTGGATGGCTGTAATGGCAAGAGCTCAGCCACTATGTTTTTTCACCTGAAATGGCCCATGTGGCTACTGGGCATGGCTTCTTCCTTTCTATTCAGGAGTATGCGTCACATGCTTCCTTAACCCTGTTGCTGAAACCCAGGCTCTCTTGAAGACAAAAAGGGAAAGGGTCTCAGGAAGGATCCTTCCTTAACCTCATTGCTGAAACCCAGACTCCCTTGAAAGCAAGAAAGAAATGAGTCCCAGGAACAGGCCCGGATCAACACCTTTTGGCGCCCTAGGCCACAGTTTGGAATTACGCCCCCCCCGCCTTGCGCCGCTGCATTAGAGAGGCCTATCCCCATCCCCCCCCCGCTCCTCCTCAGCCCTTCCTCCTCTTTTCCCCCAACATCCATCCACTCACCGCTGAAGCTCCTCCCCACACCGGGAACGCGCGCCCGGCGATCCCAAAGAACTACGGGTCCCAGCATGCCCCGCGGCGGAGAGGCTGGCTCCACCACCCCATCCCAGCAGCCCCTGTAGCCGCGAAGGCGGCTCTGCGGCCTTGCACTGGGTGTGCAGAGGGCAGTGGCGGCAGAGACTCAGGGCCTTCCTCCGCCTCAGGAGCCAATCACGATGCTCCTCCTCTCCTTCCTCATGAGGCAGCAGCAACAGCAGCATGAGGAGGAAGAGGAGGAGCGTCGCGTCCAGCATGGGCTGAAGAAAGAGGCCTCCTCCGAGGAGGCCTCTTTCTTCAGCCCATGCTGGTTGCAATTGGCTCCTGAGGTGGAGGAAGGCCCCGACTCTTTGCAGCCGCTGCCCTCCGCACACCCAGCGCGAGGCCACAGAGCCGCCTTCGAGGCCACGGGGGCTGCCAGGATGCGGCAGCGGCACCAGCCTCTCAGCCACGGGGCATGCTCCTCCTCTTCCTCCTCATGCTGCAGCTAGTGGCAGCAGCCAATGGGGGCTGCTAAGCACCGCCCCGGGCAACCCCCATTGGCTGCTGCCACCGCGCCAGTCCTCCTGCTGCTGCTATGCCTTAGCAGCAGCAGGAAAAGCTAGCACGGAGGCGGCAGCCAATGGGGGCGGCGCTTGAGCCGGGCTGAGATTACCAGCGAATGGAGGGGGGGGAAGGTCCGTGAATCTGCCCCCCCCCCCATGGCTTGCGCCTATAGGCCATGGCCTAGGGTGGCCTTATGGGTAATCCGGGCCTGCCCAGGAAGGGTGCTTCCTTAACCCCATTGCCAAAACCCAGACTCCCTTGAAGTCAAGAAAGGAAAGGATCCGAGGAACAGAAAGGGGAGCCTTATAATTTCTCCATTGCTGCCAATTGGCCGGATCTTCCCAGATCTTTCGGCTGCCTAGCCAAAAAAAGATATTTCAATTACCCAATTTTCACGAGGCTCTCAAAAATGGATCTGGGTGCCCAAGGATATTTGGACACCAAAAATGGATTGTCTTCCAGACAAATTGCACAAGCCTAATGGCTATCATGCCACAATCATGAATACACAGAATTAGTTAACGTGAAACCGTTACGGATATGTAACTCTAGGTTACAAACTGTAACTGCTATACAGGGTGCCAATCACTGTTTTTAAAATAATTGTTTACCTACTGTATATACTCATGTATGACTTTTAATTTAAAAAGCACCCCAAAAAATCTGGGCCAACCTATCCACAGATCAATGTAAGTAGTACTGTACCATAACTCTGCTTTTCTGAATTGAAAAGGCAAAAATCGAGTCTGTCCCAGGAGAACCTAAAAGAAGCATTAACTTGTTGTTCTCTCTCCAACATGGTACCACCTCTGGCCTTTTTGAATGTTTGGGTGGGGACGCAGAACAATGGCTTCAAATGACAGGAAAGGAGATTCCACCTGAACATGAGGAAGAACATCCTAACAGGGATAGCTGTTGACCAGTGGAACTCTCTGCCCTGGAGTGTGCTGGAGGCTTCTTCTTTGGAGGCTTTTAAGCAGAGGCTGGGTGGTCATCTGTTAGGGATGATTTGAATGTGATTTTCCTGCTTCTTGGCAGGGGGTTTGACTGGATGGCCCACAAGATCTCTTCCAACTTTATAATTCTATGACTGGCAGTGGTATCCAGGACTGATTGGCCCCCTTAGATAGCATAGTTGTATTCCCCTCTCCATCAAAGGACCCTTCACTTATCCACAGATCATATTAAAATCCATAATTTAGGCCCCAACACCTACTTTTGATTATACATGAGGACAACTTATACATTACTGTATACAATAATTGTCTTTAATGGTTGAATTGTCCATTCTCTTAAGGCATCGTTTCTTACAAACTGACTGTGGACCATAAACACATGGCTCATGGACCAGCAACATCTCAAAACACTTTGAGGCATTGAATTCTGGGATCCTAAGATAGACAACAAACCCTCCTGTTCCAGCCAGAGATCCTGGAAAAGATGGCCATAGCTGCTGCTTGTCTCCAGACTTGAAGCTCAGGCGCCTCTTTTGCTTTCTTTTGAAATACAGGAGGGAAAGAGGCTGGAAGTCTCAACTTTCAGAAATATCTTGGCCACCCAGTAAAAGCTTTCAGTCGTGGAGGGTGACGGGTGACGGGGCCCTTGTAGGCCTAGACTGATGCATGACATCATTTCAAGGTCTGTCTCCAGGAGCAGAAAACCCCCGAGTCAGAAAGAGACCATCACATCAATAAGTCGGGGAGAAGTCTCCATCCATTCCCTGGGATTGCACCCACTCTGCCTTTCTTTTATTCCCCGATCCACATGGCAACAGTTACTGATTTTTGTCGCTTTGCTTTATCTAAACAAAGCCAAGCTGCCTTTGTCTGGCATGGTTTGTTCTTTATCAAGCCACTCTGTTTATTGTCACTGCCCGGCTTATGTTGCCATGCCTGCTTTTTATGTCAAGATACCCTTGAGTGGTACGGGGATAACAAACAGCTGCTGGTCCAGCTACCAGACAAGCCCTTTCTTTCAGGCCGCCACAGCTGCCGAGTGGTCCGGGAAGAGGGGGGGAAACTTCTTTATGCACTGATTGAAAACCATAATCAGAATGACCAACAAATCTGTATGGGGCTCACTTGGGGTGGGGAAGGCAGAATCTACCCCTTGACAAAGAACACGGAGAGTCCAAACTAATATTTTTCCAAGCGAGAGAAAGAACAGACTTTCAGAACTTTGCCAGAAGGGCACAAATCTTACAAGGCACCGCTCTAGATTCTGTAGATGAAGCATTGCCTCTGATGTTAGATATTGCAGGTCCCCTATAAAGCATGCAAATGTCAGAGATGGGCTGTGCAAATTTTGCACCATGGCAAGACGGATTCCTTTTTGGAATATTTTTTTTGGATACTGAAACTCTTGTGATTGCATATGCAAATATAATGAGGTATCTTGGAAATGGGACCCAAGTCTTAATGTGAAATTCATATATGTGTGGTGTTTAATATATACCTTATACACATAGCCTGATAATAATTTTATATACACAATATTTTTAATAATTTTGTTTGGGAAACAAAGTTTGGGTACATTGAACCATCAGAAAACAAATGTGCCACTTTCACTGCAGACTACGTGGACAATTGTGGACTTTGGAATATTTCGGATTTCAAAATTTTGGATCAGTGGTGCTCAATTTGTATTCATTTATTCAGGTCTATTCCAATTAAGAAGAAAAGGAAAGTCTGCCAGCAACCTTTTCTGAAAATCTGAGAACTCAATTAAACAGCTAGCTATCTTTCAATATTTCTATCTTTCTATCTAATATCCCACCTTTTCCAATTATGGAATTTAAGGCAGTTTCCAATTCATGTTAAAACAAAATACAATCAAAAGGCACAGTATAAAGTATTTTTAAAACAGTTATTGCCATGCATCAGTCTACCCAATGTCCCTGCAAAACGAAAAGCCCGATATCCATGGGGGAAATGATAGAAGACAAGTGGATACCTGAAACTGTGAATGATAGAGAATGATATATTTGGACTACACAGTGTAGCCTTGATATCTGCTGGGGCTTGATTTCTGGACCCCTTGACTTGCACGAATACCAACATCTGTGGATGTTCATGTCCCATTATATACAATTTGGTTGTAAAATGGTGTCACTCATATACAATGTTTTGGGGTTGTTTTTTGTTTTTGTTTTGTTTTTTAATTTAGGAAGGGGAGACATTTTTCAAGCCAAATCTCAGGTATCCACTTGGATGCAGATGCCGGGAATGTGGCGCAGCTGGCTGGGTGTCAGCTGCATAAGATTTCTACTCACCAGAAGGTCATGAGTTCAAGGCCTGCCCGGGTCGAGGTGGGCTCTCAATCTATTGTGTAGCCTGTTGTCGTCCTTTGCAACCCGAAAGACAGTTGCATCTGTCAAGTAGGAAATTAAGGTACCACTTAGTGGGGAGGCTAAATTGAACTGATTTACAAGGCCATAGGAAAGATCTCCAGGAAACACACTGAGGAATGAAGGAGTGCGACAGCTCCCTCTGGTGGCCAACTGTTAAATTGCCTCTGTCTGTCTTGTGTGTTTGTGTGTCTAAATGTAATGTGTACATTGTAATCCGCCCTGAGTCCCCTGCAGGGTGAGAAGGGCGGAATAGAAATAAAGTAAATAAATAAATAAATAAATAAATCTATGGACTGTATTTGGGTTGCAGGCAAACCAATAGATGATATTGGAAGATGCTGCAGACCAGGGTTGGAATCTCTCTTTTGGCCATGGGGTGCATCTACACTGTAGAATTAATTCAGTTTGACACCACTGTAACTGACATGGCAGAATGCTAAGGAATCCTGGGATTTATAGTCTGGTGAAGCACCAAAACCCTTTGGCAGAGAAGGCTAAATAATATCTTGTATAACTTATTAATTCCATATTTCAATAGCATTGAGCCATAATAGTTTGAGTTGTATCAGAGTGCATTAATTTTTCAGTGTAGGTGCATTCTTAGAAAGACTCACAAACACCTCTGAGGGTGTATGGGTTGTTGTTGTTTGGAGTATAGGAAGGAGAAACATAGATATTGAATCAGTGGATGGAGGGCCATGCTGTATTAAATATGTCAATTTAAAATATAATCCAAATGATAAAAAGACAATATATCCCAAGTGAAAGGATCTTCTGCAACAGATAAGTGATACACAAAAGCTGAAGTAAACAGAAAGGCATTTATTTGCCAGCAGAAAAAAAAGCGAGAGCTTCCCATGGGAGGGAATTGTGCAGCCATCAAAAAGACTTTCTCCCATCAGTCATGCCTGTAATAGCAGAGAGACCGAGTGAAAGCACTCCCACGGGGACCTTAAAATTCAGGCAGGTTCATATTGGAAGGCACTGTCTTTCAGATAGACTGGACCCGAGCTCTGCATGATGATACCGACTCCAACATATCCTCCAACATTTCACAGATGAAAACTAAGGGCACATCTCCGCTGACCACTTAATGCAGTTTGAAGGCAACTTGACAGCACAGTGTTTAGATGACACATGCCATGAGCACATGCAGCAATGTGCACTGAGAGCTTTAAACCACGATAAGCAAACTACGAAATAGAGTCCATAATGATCATCTTTGCACCTAAGTGTAAAACACATTGTGTGGCAAAATTGTTTAGGGACGAATGCCCCAGAGATACACACACAGTGGAACGGTTGGGGGGCATCCCAATTCTTCCATGGCCATAAAGCCATGATCCTGGAAACAGTTTGAGGCCAAACTTTGGCTGATTCTACACTGACTAAACAATGCCATCTGAACAGCATTTAACTCCATTATATGATCAGTGTAGAACCAGCCTTTTGGGTGCATATATAATCCAAATGATATATTTCACCCACACAGCAAAATTGCTTCCTTCTCTATAAATTTCACACCAATTTAAGTGGTCAGTGTAGATGTGCCTTGGAACACTTTCAGCCAAGCAACATTGGAGGGTGCATCTGCACTGTAGAATTAAGGTAGTTTGACGCCACTTGAACTGCCATGGCTCAGTGCTATGGAATCATGGAAGCTGTGGTTTTAAAAGGTCTAGTCTTCTCTGCCAAAGAGTGCTGGTGTCTCATCAAACTACAAATCCTAGGAGTCCATTGCATGGAGCTGTGCCAATTAAAGTGATGTCAAAATGCATTCATTCAACAGTGCAGATACACCTGGATTGTGATCAAGAGGCCATAGCGATTTGCTGTTGCGGGTGGACCAGGGCCATAGCCAGGATTTTGATTCCGGGGGGGGGGGGTGAGTTTGGTTCGGGGGGCTGGGACTGGGTGGAAGAGGGTCTACCCTAGCAAACCTTTTGTTTTGTTATCCCAATAACCCCATTAATGTGGGATATAATGAGCATGGTGATCAGATCATGATATGAATAAACATAACAGTTTAAATAATGTACCAGCAAGGCCTTTTCGCGGACTACCCTGAGAATTTGGGGGGCTGAAGCCCGCTAGCCCCCCCGGCTACATGCCTTCTGAGGACTATATTGAATTCAGTTTGCAGCAATTGATCTAAGCAGAGGATGAAGGAGGAAAGCATGAAGTGATAAAGTGGTGAGGGGAAAGTGTGGTAGCAAAGCTTTAATTCAGAGTGACTCTGCCAAATCAGGATAATTGTTTGTTTATTTATTGAGCTTATTCGCTTTATTCATCCCAAGAAGAAATTGTTAATTGATCAGTTTTCAAAAGAATTGAAGAGCAATACTATTTTCAATCATGAGTCAATAGTTAAAACACTTTACACATATTTAGAACAGAATTTCCAGTAAAAGATTACAAGTAGAGCACACCACTTTACACTCACACACTGTGCTCCGTAATTAAAATTCAACGGCTAATAAAATAACATTCAAAGAATAAGAACATTTTTACCTGCTGGCGGTTTTTCTTTTAATGTCAAGCAACAAAACTTGTGAATCTGTGTGTGTGCCTTCAAGACATCTGTGGACTTACAATGACCCCATGAATTTCATAGGGTTGTCTTAAGCGAGGAAGACCCTGCTTAGCTTCCAAGATTTGACAGAATCTGGTGTCTTTGGGATATTCAGATTTTGTTAAAAACACAAAGTATGACAGCTGTCTTCACTTAGGATCTGCAGGTCAGGGTTATATTAGGCTCAGGTAGTCCCAGAATACCATAGCATTGAGAAATGGTGGTTAAAGTGGTGTCAGGCTGGAAAGTTGGGTGGCCATCTCTCATGAATACTTTTACTGTGCTTTTCCTGCATGGTAGGGGATTGGGCTGGATGGCCCATGTGGTCTCTTCCAACTCTATGATACTATGACTCGATTTCTTTAAGCAGAAGTACTGTTGCAGGACCACAAATTCGCAAATCAGGGCAGTTGCACAAATGCAGAGGTGCTGATTCTGGTGTGTTGTTGCTATTGGTGACTGCTGCGGGAAAGCAGCTTTGTGCAATGAAGCCCTTAGATAATTGTTGGGGTCTCTTCCGCTGGATGTGTGTGTAATTGTTTGAAATTGTGGTAAACTCTTCACACCGGTTTGAATCAATATGGCTGTGTGTTGCACTGTAGCCCTGGAACACCTATTCACCCAACACCACGCAATGTTCAGATAATCCAGTAAGTAAAATTTTATTAGTGAATAAGTACGAGGGCGGGTCAATAAGTCTGTGACTTTTTAAATGAAACACAGTTTTTTGGGTTTAAAAAATCATTTTATTTTTCAACGTACTACTCTCCTTTGAGTTCTATACACTTTGTCCAACGTTTCTCCATTTTTTATCCCTTCAAAAAAATAAGATTTGTCGAGGTTATCAAAATAGGTATTTGTTTGTGAGATGATTTCATTGTTGGAGTCAAATCTCTTTCCGCCGAGCCATTTCTTCAGGTTTGGAAACAAGAAATAGTAACTCGGGGTTAAATCTGGAGAATAGGGCGGATGAGGGAGCAATTTGTATCCCATTTCATGGATTATTTCCTTGGCAACTGCACATGTGTGCAGTGCACCCTTGCATTGTCCAACTTTTTTCTTGGCCAAATGTGGTCTTTATTTTTCCAAATCCTCATTAAATTGACCCAATAAGTTGGCATAATATTCGCCATTGATTGTTTTACCTTTTTGAAGGTAAAACAAGTGTGGATTATACTGTGTGCATCCCAAAAAACGGTCACCATGACTTTATTGCCTGACAAACCCACCTTGGCCTTCTTTGGCGCCGATTCACTGAGCCATGTGAGATGCCTATGGCTTCCACAATCTCTTGCACTTTCAATCTCTGATAGGCCAACACCATATACGAATAAATAATAATAATAATAAAATATCGTGAATTTTTAAAATTGTTTTGGGTGTAGAGACCTCAACTGGGTGCCCAGAACATTCGGCATCTTCCGTGCTTGTACGGCCACAATGAAATTCAGTAAACCACTTTTTTACCATTGAAATTGATGGTGCAAAGTCCCCATAGTATTTATCAAGCTTAGCCTTGGTTTGAGTGATGGGTTTTTTCTGCAAAAAATAATGCTTAATGAGCACACAAAATTCACTTTTTTC
This sequence comes from Anolis apletophallus, assembly GCA_030556195.1. Taxonomy (NCBI): domain Eukaryota; kingdom Metazoa; phylum Chordata; class Lepidosauria; order Squamata; family Anolidae; genus Anolis; species Anolis apletophallus. The sequence goes on from JARBWK010000010.1 coordinate 15,220,215, forward strand.
CATTTTCTCCTCAAATCACACCGTAGTCTGCTATCAATAGCTGTCAAACACAAACTAAATGATGCAGCTTGTTCAAATTTTGATAGGAGTCAACTGACAGGTGCCTGTTGACAGGAGCAGTGTTGCCCTTTCAGTTAAGAGGTGGGAAATTCAAAAAGTCACGGACTTATTGACCCACCCTCGTAAAAAAGGTAAAAAGCAATTAAAAAAAGAAGCCACAAAAGTCCAAAAAGTAATTCCCAATGAAATCATGAGTTCATCAGCTTTTAAACCAAGGCATCAAAAGAAATCCAAACAAGGTGGGGGTAGGGTGTTGCGAGCAACAATGTATACAAGGAACAGCAGAGTGTAGCTTATCAAAATATATATTCACAATGGATTCAACAGTGCATAATCAATAACATATTACTATTACAAAATCATTCATCACAATGATCACAATATCATCACCCCCGGAGGTTTCCTACCCTTCAGTATCCCAAGTCCAAAATGGGAATGAACAAGTCCGAAAAATCACAAATGAGCAAGAGGGGATGATAGGGTGGAAGTCAGGGAGGTATGGTCAAACGTCCAGAGAGACAAGGATGATGGGAGACAGAGTTAGGAGAAGAGCCGGTAGAGTTCAGGCCGCAATGGCAATAAATCCAAGTGGACTCAAACCGCTAGTAGACAGGCCGACGAGGATAACACTGTACGATGGTACCAACTCCCGTTTCGACCCATAAGGTACAGTGTTATCCTCGTCGGCCTGTTTACTAGCGGTTTGAGTCCACTTGGATTTATTGCCATTGCGGCCTGGAACTCTACCGGCTCTTCTCCTAACTCCGTCTCCCATCATCCTTGTCTCCTCTGGACGTTTTCGACCATACCTCCCCTGGACTTCCACCCTATCATCCCCACTTGCTCAATTTTGATTACGGACGTGTTCATTACCAATTTTGACTTGGGATACTGAAGGGTAGGAACCCCGGGTGATGATATTGTGATCATTGTGATGAATGATTTTGTAATAGTAATATGTTATTGATTATGCACTGTTGAATCCATTGTGAATATATATTTTGATAAGCTACACTCTGCTGTTCCTTGTATACATCAAAAGAAATCCACAGAGACTTGGGTTAACACAAAGCAAAAGAATCCTTAAGCGGGGTATTGTTCAAAAGATATCTATAAACATGAAAACAGGAACACAAGAAAGGCAAAACCTCCAAGAACATAAAGTCATAAACAGCAATCAAACCAAGAACCTTGAAATACAGGAACCAGGAATTTAGGATTCAAAACTAGCAGCTGTTTCCCCTTTATACAACATTGTTTCCATTTTTGTGTGTCAGGAGTGACTTGAGAAACTGCAAATTACTTCTGGTGTGAGGGAATTGGCTGTCTACAAGGACATTGCCCAGGAGATGCCCAGATGTTTTTGATGTCTTACCATCCTTGTGAGAGGCTTCTCTCATGGGGAGCTGGAGCTGACAAAGGAAGCTCATCCGCACTCTCCCCGGATTCGAACATCCAACCTGCCGGTCTTCACAAGGATTTAACCCGCTCTGCCACCAGGGCTCCATGTTGTTCCCATTAAAGGCCTGAGAGCCCAGAAACCACTTAAAAGGCCTCAATCCTTTCATGACATCACTTCGCGCACACTTGCTTTCTCTCTCTTTATCTCTTAGCCTTTGGGAAAAACGAGTTTGTCTTTGTTTTACATTCTGCCGCCTAATTTCAAGGTGACTTTTCCTGGAAAAACCTACATCTCCCACATTCTCCTCCGAAAGCCACTCTGGCCTATTCATATGGGAACTGATATCACTTTCTCCTGTTGCCTGATTCCAAAACATCTCTCTCCAGAGTCCAGACCCCTGCTGTCTTCCACAGGTTGCAAACCATCATCCCCTTCCTCATCCTCTGAGCACTCAGAAAGCTCACCTGATGCTTGCCAGGCTACAACACTGTGGGTTTTAAAAATTACTTGGTGATTGTGCGACTGCTGTGGGATAGCAGCTTTGTGCAATAAAGTCTTTGGAAAATTGATGGGGTCTCCTTCCCTGGATGCCTTCAAAAAGTTCATTGAACATTATAAATTATGGTAAACTCTTCAAACTGGTTTCAAACTGAGAGTTTTAAGAGTCAATATGCCTGAAGGTTTTTAGAATTATTCTTACCTTTTTTAAAAAAAAAAAACAAACCCCACCCTATTTGATTGTACAGCACTTTGCGATTCCTGTCCTGAGTCCTTTTTCTTGGCTGCAAGAGAGACAGACACAGACTTCGGAAGAGACTTGTATATAAAGAGATTATATCACAAGTGGTGGTTTATGGCAAAACAGCTGCAGTGACATTTAAAGATGAGCACATCTGGCAACAGGACAAAGCTGAAGAGATTTTTACCAAGAGGGCAAATAAGGGCAAATAAGAGCAGGGCATTTACAGGACAAATAGTCTTTCATGTAAACAGAGATGAAACAAAATGGAAAGCCAAGGAAGGATGCATTGATATAAAATAAGTTAATAAGCTTTCAAAGCATCCATTCCTAGGTTGTGGCTATTTTTAAGGGTCTGAACATGAGAGCATTGTGAAATATAAAATTTAGTCACTAACAATTGTTTGCCTATTAAGAAGAATAGATTGGTGGAAAACAATTGAAAATGAGCAACACAGAAAAAAATATACAAAAAGTGGACATTTGCATGCAATTCAACTAGTAACCCATACCTATAGTCCAGTTCCTTATCAATAATGCCCAATAGCTAAATTTCTGGCAACACTGCCAAATCCACCTTTGAAAACTTTTGAACTGAAATAGAAATATTTCAATTTGTAATTTTTCTCCTTCCTCTAAATCTGCCACATATTTCTCTTTTAAAAGGACCCCTCCTCTATCTTGCCACCCCAGCATTCATTTGAAACATTCTTGGGCATTTTTGACATCTTATTTGGGGTCAGATACATTCTTGGTCGGATAATATATACAAGCTTTAGCATATATTACTACACAAAATAAAGTTTATATCTTTAAGCCATATTTTTTCCATGTGTTATGCCCAAATTTTGGGTCCATCTTACCGTAATTCTCTTTTACAAGCTCATCTACATGAGGTTGCCTTTGAAGAATGTTCAAGTGGTCCAACGGGCAGCAGCCAGATTTCTTATCGGAGCAGCATACAGGGAGCATACAACCTTGTTGGGTTTTGTCCTTGGACTGCACAAGTCTCTTGTGTCATCAAGTTTCCAGACCTCAATGAGTACCTAGGCTAGAGATAGGACCAGGCTGAGGGATTCCTCCCCCCAGATTTCTATGCATGTTTTCCCAAAAACGGCTTTGTCTTTACTCTTCCTGCCAGCCACTGTCTCCTCCCCATTTGATGATGTAGTAATGGAATTCTGTGAGGGAACTTTAAGTTTTATTGCCCTGGATTGACCATGTGGTGTCTCCGCCATTTTCCAGTCTCTTCTGCCTTTTCTTCCTTCCAGCAAGGACACATTTTGCCTCTCTGTAGGCAATGTGTAACTGCATGGATCTTTTTATCTTTTACCTCCTTTTGAAGATGGGACTTAGAAAGCTGGTTGGCTCCAAGACTTTTTCTATCAAGAATGTATTTCTTTTACTTCAATGAATATTTTTGAACCTAAAGTTCTGACTCTGCAATCCTGATCCATCCTAAGATATAGAAACTAAATCCAGACAAGACAGAGGTCCTCCTGGTCAGTCGTAAGGCCGAACAGGGCATAGGGTTACAGCCTGTGTTGAATGGGGTTACACTCCCCCTGAAGACGCAGGTTCGCAGCTTGGGAGTGATCCTGGACTCATCGCTGAGCCTGGAACCTCAGGTCTCAGCGGTGGCCAGGGGAGCTTTTGCACAGTTGAGACTTGTGCGCCAGCTGCGCCCATACCTTGGGAAGTCTGATCTGGCTACGGTCATCCACGCTCTGGTCACATCCCGAATAGATTACTGCAACGCACTCTACGTGGGGCTGCCTTTGAAGACAGTTCGGAAATTGCAATTAGTCCAGCGGGCGGCAGCCAGATTACTAATGGGAGCTACATACAGGAGCACACCACCCCCTGTTGTGTCAGCTCCACTGGCTGCCTGTCAATTCCGAGCTCAATTCAAAGTGCTGGTTTTGACCTTTAAAGCTCTATACGGTTCTGGCCCAGCTTACTTGTCCGAACGCATCAGCCGCTACGTCCCACCTCGCAATCTAAGATCATTTGGGGAGGCCCTGCTCTCGCTCCCGCCGACTTCTCAAATGCGGCTGGTGGGGACGAGGACAGGGCCTTCTCGGTGGTGGCTCCCCGCCTGTGGACTGCGCTCCCTATTGTGGTACGGTCCACCTCATCCCTCCTGGCATTCAGGAAAATGGTAAAATCCTGGCTTTGGGACCAGGCGTTTGCACACCAGCACTAGGCAGCATGTTAGATGGGGATTTTAATGGAATGGATGAAGAGGGTCAATGTTTTTATGGATTTAATATTGTTTTAACTTGGAATGACTGTGTATGATGCTGTTGAAACTGTATTTTAATGTATCTTAATGTATTTTAATTGTTGTGGGGTTTGGGGGTTTTATGCTGTTGTGATGTGGGCATCGAATTGTGCCGTTCTGTAAGCCGCTCTGAGTCCCCCCTCGGGGGTTGAGAAGAGCGGGGTAAAATCCTGAAATAAATAAATAAATAAATATAGAAGGCTATCCTAGTTCACCACACGTACGTTTTTGCTGGTAATGAAGTTTACTTCTAGTTAGGGTGGAATCACCCTAAGAGTTATTTTGAACCTAAAAGCTCAGATACCCCAACAAAACCACCCTGTTGCATCAGCTCCACTGGCTGCCAGTCTGCTACCAAGCACAATTTAAAATGCTGGCTTTAGCTTATAAAGCCCTAAACGGTTCTTGCCCAGCTAACCTGTTCAAATCCTTCTCCCTCTATGAACCATCACAGAGGTTAAGATCAGCTGAGGAGGTCTTCGCAGGTATGGTTGGTGGGGACAAGAAACAAGGCCTTCTCAGTGGTGGCCCCTCGGCTGTGGAACTCCCCAGTGAAATCAGATCAGTGCCCTCCCTCCTGAGCTTCAGAATGAAACTAAAAACATAGATGTGGGACCAAGCTTTTGTACAGTTTTTTTTCCAGTGCAATAAGTGAATCTGGAACCGTTCAATGACGACTAGAATGGCCTTGGACTTTGATTTCGGATTATGTGGTTTTTAATAATTGGTTTTATATTGAGTTTGTATGTTTTTGACTTTTTGCTTTTACTATATATGTTTACTTCATTTGTGTGTATGTTTGTGCAGTATTGAATTGTTGCCTACTGTCAGCCGCTCTGAGTCTCTGTCGGGGTGAGAAGGGCAGGGTATAAATATAGTAAATACAATAAATACATCTTCTGTCTCTAGTCTCAAAAGCCATTCTTACACTGTTAAAAGTGATTTGATTGTGTTTTCCTGCATAGCAAGGAGCCGACCTCACTGGCCTTGTGGTCTCTTCCAATTTTATGATTCTAGTAATTGCATGGAAATAATTCAAAGTCTTTGTCCTGCATAGGACTTCCAACTAACTTCCCATTTCCTTCCTGTTGCAATGATGAATTCAACAATAATGCCTGCCAGAATCTCCAGTATTTTGCTTACATTATTTTAGTAATTCTTTCAGCAACCATGTAAAGGTAGGTCAATGTTTTCATTCCTTTTCTATTGTGCATAATGTAGGCGCAAACTGTAGAATGAAGACACAAAGCGGCATTTATTGAGCAATTAACCTGCCTCATTCACAGGACGTTATGGTGAGTTCAAACAACATTGTGCCTGGAAAACGATTGCTTTTTGGGAAAACAATTTCTCCCAGCTACTGTGTTTTCCCAGCTTTAGTTGTGATCCATTTGTAATTGGTTGTTTATTTTCCCATTGCTATAGCCATCTTTTTCCTTTTCCCTCTAATTGCTGACTTAGAAATACTGAGAGTCCTTATTTCTTTGTTTTCTGGAGCAACTAACATTGGTAGCTACAATTTTCAAATGCATTTCAGGAGGAAGAACAGCAGGAACCTCACTTTCATTGCACATCTGTCGACTGTCTGCAAGAAGAAAGTCTGAACACTCAGTAATGAGTATTATGTTGTCAAGGAGTGAGATTTCTACAAATGCATAAAGAGAAATGCATGATTATGGGATCTGGAGGCAAGTTGGAAAAGTAGGGCAATCTTTAGATATAATGAGAGCTGATATGTTGCAGTGGTTAAAGTGCTGAATTGAAAATTAAGAAACCCAGTTTCAAGCCCGTACTGAACCATGAGGCAGCTCCTGTAGATGCAAGACAGGACCTTCTCAGTGGCTGCTCCAGCTCTTGCTTCTTCAATTATTTTGAATTCTATTCTTTATAACATTGAGAATAATTTAAATCCATATTTATGTTCTAACTATAATGTTTTTGTTTTAATTTGAAGCATGGGTTTGCAAGGAGAACAGAGAATAAATAAAGACAACAACAAAAACAACAACTGGTTTACGGAGTACCCTCGGGCCCGTGCATTTCTCTATATCTGACTTGTAGGTTTGTGCAATCCGGGTAAACCTTGACCCTTTTCGTGTCCTGGCTTTCGATGGGGGCCCTGATCCATTTTTTGGGAGCCTCCCGAAAGCAGGAGGGCAGATATCTGTTTCCGTTCTGGGTGCTGAAAGATCAGTTTTCTATTGGCACATTAGGGGGCAGGGCTTTCCAATCTCCCTTTCCCATAATTTTAGGCATTTAAGCTGTTTGTACTCTAGAGGAAAGGTGTTCGATTGCAGGCAGGTGAGCACACTTTCTGGACTTTTCAAGGAAAGGAAGCAAGTTCTGTTTCTTACCCTAGAGAAGGTGCTTGGCTGCAGGCATGTGCATGCACTTTCCTGGCTTGCACGTCACACTGGCACTCTTTCCAAGGCAAGGAGGCCAATTCTGTTTCTTACTCTAGAGGAGATGCTTGGCTGTAGACAGGCACACACACTTTCCTGGCCTGCACACCACGTTGGCACTCTTTTCAAGGCAAGGAGGCAAGTTCTGTTTCTTACTAGAGGAGGTGCATGGCTTCGGGTATGCGCACACATTTTCTTGGCCTCCATTCCACACTGGCACTCTTTCCAAGGCAAGGAGATAAGTTTTCTATCTTACTCTAGAGGAGAAGCTTGGCTGCAGGCAGGTGCATGCACTTTTCTGGCCTGCACGCCACACACGCACACTTTCCAAGGAAAAGAGTCTGCTTACGCAAAGCAGGCAAAGAGCTGGGATCGGCTCCCGCTTGCTTCCATGTTGAGCCGATTTTCATCTAGGAGCGGCTTTCCCATTATGTGCTCCCAAAGGTAACGAAAGTAACGAAAGAATAGATGTAACAAAGAAAACAGATCCACGCATAACTCTACTGACTTGCCTCTCAAGTCTCTGGTAAAGATCAAATGGACAGAATTGGAGGAAAATTGGGATATAAATCAGAGACAGGGGGAGGGAGATGAGGGAGAAATATTCAGCTAAATAAGCCAGTGTTATTCTAGGCTGCATCAATATGAGTCTAGTGTTTAGATCAGAGCCTTCCAAAGTGTGTGTCCCATACGTTAGCGTGTCCAAGCTGCAGTGTGTAGATGTGTCATGCAAATGTAATGAGAAACCTCTGAATCTTTGTGAAATAAGCAATAAATCATATATTTCTTAAAATACAAATGAATCAATTGTGTCTTCATATATTTCATTCTTACAATTTATTTACGTGCCCGTATCTCTTATAAGAGTTTGGTCAAACCTCCCGTTTGTTAGTAAAACCGAATGCCTGTGTTGAAAAATGATATAGGTCTAAAAAGTATATCACCAACATGAAATGTTTGGAAATCTCTGGTCTAGGTCAAGGGAAGTCCTAGTCCCATTCTATTCTGCTTTGGTCAGACCTCAGCTGGAATAATGACCCTGCGTCCATTTCTAGGCACCACCATTCAAGAAGGAATGTGTCCAGAGCGGTGTGTAAGCTGGAATGTGTCCAGAGGAGGATGACCAAAATGGTTAAGGTTTGGAAGCCAAGCCCTATGAGGAGCAACTTCAGGAGCTGGATACGGTCAGCTTGCAGAAAAGGAGGTTAAGTGAGGACACAGGAGCCAAGATTAAAGATTTGACAGATGTCACGTTGTGAAGGAACAAGCCTGTTTTCTGCTGTTCCGGAGACTGAAACATGGAGCAACAGATTCCAATTGTAGGAAAAGAGATTCCACCTAAACATTAGGAAGAACCCCTTGAAGGTTAGATATATATGTCAGTGGAATATGCTGGAGTATAGTGGAGTCTTCTTCCCTGCAGGTTTGTATGCCATCTTTCTGGCCATCTTTCTGGGATGCTTTGATTGTGTACCCACTTTAAAAATTGAACCCAAAACCCCCTTCTTTGGGGTTGGGTTTTAGGTTTGGGCTTAGGCCAGGGCGATGGGCCCCGGGAAAGGGGATCGTTCAAGGGGAGGCCTTTTGGCCCTCGTCCCCTTGGCTGGAAATAGAAGTTGGTTTGGCCAATGGAGGTTCCAGGAAGGGGGGGCTTTGTATAGCTTCCCCTCGGAAAGGATTAAGAAAGAGGAAAAACCCTTTGGCCAGTGATGAAGGGGCCCAACCCCAACCCGAATTCAGTTTCTAAGTTTTTGAGAAAGTTTCTGAGCTTTTTTCTAACTGTGAATTTAGGGAGAAGAGAGAAGGAAGGGTTTAACGTTTTAAACCCCCTTTGGTCCTATGGGAAAAATTGGTAGAAGAAATTTAAGGCCCAAATTGTCATTGTTTAAAAATTAAAACACGCTTTTGTCCCAAAAAAGGAAAAATTAAAAGGATTTTAGACAGCTGAAACCTGCCCCGAAGGATCCGGTCCAGGGTGGAGTGAAACAAGGGATTCAATCGCATACAAAATTCACTGCGCAAAAGGCCCTGCCAAACTGAATATTGGTAATCAAAAAGGGGTTAAAAACTTGGAATTTCCCCCAGCAACAAAATAAAACCAGATATACTTTTTCTTAATAAAAAGGTTTTGGGATAATAAAGTGTTAAAAATCAAAAAAACAATAAGGCACAACTGGGGAATGTACGGGTCCCGGGGTAAAAATGAGTTCTAAAAGTTTCCTTCCTTTCTGCTCCTTTCCCACCCTTTCGAGCTTGGGCTTGGGAGGCAAAACCCCCAAAACCCCTTAAGGATATATTTTTCTTTTTGCACAGCCCAAAACAAGGGTTCAAAACTTCTTTCCCTTGATAAAAAACTTAATTTTTTCCAGTAGAAGGGAGGGTCCAAGAAAGAAAAATTTTTGGCTCAAACAAAACAGGAAATTAATCACAAAACAGGGAAGAAAAACCCAATCAAAGGAAAAAAAGGCAAATAGGGAAAAAAGGCCAAAGTATTGGGGGAGGAATTTGAACCCTTCTTTTTGGCATTTTTAATCCTTAAACACCCAAACCCCCGAAAGATCTCTTTGGGTAAACTGCTAACTGCCCTTTAGGCTGTTTTCTTTCCCCTAGCCCAGGGAGAAAAAAAAAGGGAAAAAGGGAGTTTGGAAAAATGGCAAATCTTTTAAGTTTTAAATTAAAAAGCTTTTCTTTGGCGGTAGGGAAGGGGAATGTGTATTTGCTATTTGTCTTTGTGTGCATGGGGAAAGTGTTAAAATTTCAAAGTGTGTGAGAGGATCCCCGAATCCTTTCCTTGTTTGCTTTTGTTTTTGCGGGTGTTTGGAAAGGTTTTAATCTATTTTTCTTATTGAGGAATTTTGGGGGATTTTAATGTGGCTGGGTTTCCTTTGGGAGGGACGGTTTTGGGTTTAGTGGGAGGGACCAGGATGGGAAAGAAAACTTGGTACTTTGCACCTTCCAAAGGGGCCCAAAGGGTTCTAGGCTGAGGCTGTTAGGAATTGTGGGAGTTGAAGTCCAAAACACCTGCAGCGCCAAAGTTTGCCCATGACTAGTCTACACTGACTATATAATGTAGACACAAATTTACATTATATGGCAATGTAGCTCCAGACACCGCCACATAGAGAATGGAGTGGCAATGGGAGAATGCTGTCCATTTAAGCTCGGTATTGTGGCTTTGTGTGGCAAAATAGAGAACCGTGCATAAAATCTGCATAAGTGTCAAGCTGAGAGACCCTCGCCTTAATCCCCTTTCCTACACTTGTCAGTTACACTCACGCTGGAGAGTTCAAAGATGTTTTTAGCGGATGCATAATTTACGGGGAAATGTGTTTTGTGTAACTCTCCCATTTTGCTTCACCTTCGAGGGAACATTTGGGGGGTATTTACTAATTTACGACATGGCAGGTGGCTTTCCGTTGCAAGAGGCCCTCTGACGGCTTTGGTTTGAGTGAGAGAGACCAGGATGCCCTGTGACATTCAGACCACTTTCCCGAGTCCAGCTTTGGCACACACACATCCATCCAAGAGCGGCAAAGATAAGTCCAAACTACTTCCCAGGTGGCCCACAACATAGCCATTGATCTTTCGTCACCCTTTGCTCCCTCTGACTTTCATTTATAGCATTTTGATGCCCCTTTAATTGCCAGGACTCCATCTAATGCACTGGATCTGCACCTTCCTAATGCTGTGACCCTTTAATACAGTTCCTCATGTTGCATTGACCCCCAACCATAACATTATTTTCATCGCTACTTCATAACTGTAATTTTGCTCCTGTTATGAATCGTCATGTAAATATCAGATATGCAGGATGTATTTTCATTCACTGAACCAAATTTGGCACAAATACCTGATACGCCCAAATTTGAATACTGGTAAGGTTGGAGGGGATTGATTTTATCATTTGGGAATTGTAGTTGCTGGGATTTATAGTTCACCTACAATCAAAGGGCATTCTGAATTCCACCAATGATGGAATTGAACCAAACTTGGCACACAGAACTTACATGACCAACAGAAAATACTGAAAGGGTTTGGTGCCATGCACAGAACACACCTGCTCTAAATAGCTCTCCCCTTGGCTGAGAGGCCAGCTGGGTTTGATTTTATCATTTGGGAGTTGTAGTTGCTGGGATTTATAGCTTACCTACAATCAAAGGACATTCTGAACTCCACCAACGATGGAATTGAACCAAACTTGGCACATAGAACTTACATGACCAACAGAAAATATTGAAAGGGCTTGGTGCCATGCACAGAACACACCTGCTCTAAATAGCTCTCCCCTTAGCTGAGAGGCTGGCTAATCGCAGTGGAGGAGGCTTTTGGTGGGATGATTTGCTCTCTGTTTCCAAAAAGGAAGAAAAGGACAGGCAGACAGATCTTCAGCCTTCTCTGCCAAAGGGGTTTGTAAAACCTTCAGAAATATGTGTCTTCTGATGGTCTTTGGCGACCCCTCTGAAAACCTCTCACGACCCCTGCAGGGATCCTGACCCCCCCAGATTGAGAAACACTGATCTAATGAAATATGGGAAATGTAGTTTGAGAAGGCACTAGAGCTCTCTGGGAGAGAAAGAAGTTACGCATAAAACTACAAACCCTAAGTTACTATAAAGGTGACATCATAGCAAGTAAAGAATTATGGGACCATGTACAAAGAGATCATATAGTAGCCACTTGTGCACTGTTTTTTGTTTGTTTTCAAAAGAGAAAGGAAATGTGTCATTTAAAAGTAGGACAAATGAAGGCTACATCCACTAAAATCCCTATTTAATCATGGAAGCTAAGTAGGTGATCCCTGATTTAGTACTTGGATGGGAGACCACCACTGAATACAAGTCATCATTGGCTATATTTCAGTAGAAGGATGTGGCAAAACCACCTCCGAGTCCTCCTTGCTGAAAAAATCCTATGAAATTCACAGGATCACTATAAGTTGGCATGCAACCTGATGACATATACATCTAGACCAGACATTTATTTATTTATTTACTTTACTTTACTTTACTTCTAGACCGCCTCTCTCAGCCCGAAGGCGACTCGAAGCGGTGTACAAATGGCAAGAACTGCCCAAGACAAACATACCAACAATTATCAATACAATTCCATCATATACAAATTAGCACTTAATGTTAAAAACACAATTTCAGCGTCTCATTATTAAATCGGTATCCAATTGCATCGTCATCGTTCCGTAGGTCTCAATTTGGTAATCATACTACATCTGCAAATGCCCGGTCAAATAGCCAGGTCTTGACCTTCTTGCAAAATGTCAAGAGGGAGGGGGCTGATCTGATGTCATAAGGAAGGTCGTTCCAAAGCCGAGGAGCCACCACTGAAAAGGTCCTGTCTCTCGTCCCCACCAATCGCGCCTGCAAAGCAGGTGGGACCGAGAGCAGGGCCTCTCCGGATGATCTTAAGCATCTTGAAGGTTCGTAGGGGGAGATGTGTTCAGACATGTAAGTTGAACCAGAACCGTTAAGGGCTTTAAAGGCTAAAGCCAGCACTTTGAAGTGTGGCAAACTTCGGCAAACTTCGACATGGGCAAACTTCGGTCCTCCAAGTGTTTTGGACTTCAACTCCCACAATTCCTAACCGCCGATTTGAAGTCCAAAACACCTGGAGGGCTAAAGTTGGCCCATGCCTGATCTAGACCCATAAATGAAGGCACTGATTTCAGATATTTTGAAGTAGCCACTTGTGCATGGCAACTGCTATGACTTAGGGCTTCATCAAACACTGTCTTTATCCTGTTTCCACACACTTTAAAGATATTGTAAAGGACCCACAAAACCCATTAAATTATGTAAGAACACTTCCTGTCAGTTCTCCATGAGACTCGGGTTCTGAAGTGTGTAGAAACTGAGGTTTATTTTAAGGTAGGATGGAAACTGTCAGATTTTTCAGTTTTAGAGTATTTTATGACCGCATCACACGGCAATGCTTCCCACGTCACACAGGGGAGGCATCGCTGAAGTGTCGCTGAAGTGTGCTAGCCAGCACAACACGGGAGCCTTCCCATGTTAGGAGGGAAGTATCCTACCATGCTTCCACTATGATTGAGGGTGGGGCTTCAACAGGAAGTCCAGCAATATTGTGCAATGGTCAGCATGCCCATCCATTGCTGGACTGTTCCTTTAGCATCCTAGGAGGCTAAAAAAGGAAAGTGTGATGAGGTCCTTAGTGATGTGAAAGTGTGGCCATTCATGTGGGTGGTCTGTTAATGCTCCTTCAGATGGTATGGGTCCCACAGAAAGAAATGTTAAGGGTGCCTCAACTCGCCATTTGGGCCTTAGCTCTCCTTTAGTGGAAGGGTCTTGAAAACAAAAGTGCTGTGTCAAAAAGGATGACTTTTTTAAAAGTATGCTACGTAGTATCCTTGAAAGAGGAGGAGACATTGCCTCCCACTGGTGATGGGAATTTAGCAGATGATTCAGATGGAAGTGGGAGGAGCCCATCTTGTGTGATCCGTCTTCCTATTTGGCACCATTTTTTGTTCTGTTCCTTCAGTGTTTGAGGGCCAGTGGTGTAGCGTGTGTGTGTGTGTGTGTGTGTGTGTGTGTGTGTGTGTCAGGAGCAACTTGAGAAACTGCAAGTCACTCCTGATGTGAGAAAATTGGCTGTCTGCAAGTAAGTTGTGCAGGAGACGACCAGATGTTTTGATATTTTACCATCCTTGTGGGAAGCTTCTCTCTTGTCTCCACATGTAGCTAAAATGAGGGCACAAATTAGAGCATTTGATTATTCCAAGATTTGATTAATATGTTCTCTAGGAACATCAAGGTCCTCCAGGACAACTCCACTAGGCCAGCTGCTATAATGAAATAGGATTTTTAATATACTCCTGATCAAGGCCACATAGTGCATGGAGAAATTCAGATCAGGCTGCTCTGGCGTGTACCCAGTACCCTGATACAATGGTCATTGGTGGCTTCCATATTTAAGTGGACAATGATTCCAGAACTAAAAAGTATAGAATCATATATAGGATCCGGCACCTTTAAATTTCAAACTAGAACCAGTGCTATGAATGTCCATGGCATGGCTTTGCAGAACTCAAGGTTTTGTGCTCTGATTTGGTCTTGTGCCTTCTTCCTTTCTTCCTTTCCTGTCTATGATGATGATGTAATTTTTTCTGCTGTTTAGTATTTTATTTTACTGTATGGTATTTTCGGGCTTAGCCTCATGTAAGCCGCAACCAAGTCCACTTTGGGAAGATGGTGGTGTGGTATAAATAAAGTTTATTATTATCCAATCTAAGCTTTGCATTGAACCAACCCTAGCTCTCACATGCAACTTCCAGAAAACCAAGAAGTTGTACATTGGTGAGGCCAGAGGAGGTATGACTGTCGGGTCAGAACATTGCTGCTGATTTACTTGCTTGTAAATAATTTACAGAGATGGTTGACTTGAAACAGAAGGGGATATTAAGAGGCAGGAAAAAACAGTGCCTTTGGGGAAAGTATTGTTCATTTATTTATTGGATTTGTGTCCTGACTTTTAATCAAATCATGTTTCCATTTCTTTTACAGTAGATGGACAAAGTATAGCCCCACCCCACATGGGACCCCCGAGTCTGTTTCTGTGGCCCTCAACCCCTGCTGTGCTGGTGATGCAATGGGTCCTAGTGCCGACAGGACTGCTGACCAACAGGTCAGGGGTTTTAATCTGGGGAGAGGGCAGATGAGCTCCCTCTATCAGCTCCAGTTCCCCATTCGGGAACATGAGAGAAGCATTCCACAAGGATGGTGAAACATTAAAAACATCTAGGCATCCCCTGTGTAACGTCCTTGCAGATGGCCTATTCTCTCACACCAGAAGCAACTTGCAGTTTCTCAAGTTGTTCCTGACATGAAAAAAAAGCCCTTGCAGACCTATTTATTTGCACAGGTTGAATATACATTATAGTATAGAAATATCCAACTGCTATTACAGGTTGGGTATCCCTTATCTGAAATGCTTGGGCCCAGAACTGTTTGGGTTTTTTTCAGATTTGGGAATACCTACATTTGCATACCCAATGAGAGATATCTTAGAGATGGGCCCCATGTCTAAGCACGGAATCCATTAATAATGTATATAAAACGTATACACATATCCTGAAGGTATTGTTGAACACAATATTTTAATAACTTTGTGCACAGACAAAATGTGTATACACTGAACTATCAAGAAGTGAAGGGTGTCACGATCTCAACCAATCCATGGGGAAAATTTTGAAGTATTCAGGAATTGAGTATTTCGAATAAGCGATGCTCTAGACCAGGAATGGGCAGCCCTCCGGGTGTTTTGGACTTCAACTTCCACAATTCCAGCCTCAAGCCCTTTTCTTTTCCTTTTTCCTTTCCCTTTCCGTTTAAGTGGCTGGGGGGGAAAGGAAGGGGCCTTAGACTGTTAGGAATTGTGGGAGTTGAAGTCCCAAACACCTGGAGGGCCAAAGTTTGCCCATGCCTGGGTTAGAAAACCAGTCCCCAGATTTGACACAGTTACCTAAGGTAAAAAGAAAGTACATTTCTGTGTTACAACTACTTGATGACTTCTAACGCTGGGCGCTGCGTTGCACGCACACTGTAAAAATAAAAGGATATCTTCGACAGACCATATTAAATAAGCATCGTGCAATAAAAAGCTGTGAACTACATGAGAGCTCAAGGCAGCGGAGCCTCCGCACAGACCAAAGCCGGGCCTGCAAATTAACCCCTAATTACGTCTTTCATTCATGTCGGTTCCTCACCCATCCTTTAGCAAGGACTTGGGATGGGCAAAAAGACTTAAAAAGCCAATTATAACCTGATAA
Source organism: Anolis apletophallus (assembly GCA_030556195.1). NCBI lineage: Eukaryota > Metazoa > Chordata > Lepidosauria > Squamata > Anolidae > Anolis > Anolis apletophallus. The sequence continues at coordinate 15,235,899 of JARBWK010000010.1, forward strand.
AACCATGATAATATGACTATTAAAATACATGTACCAAAACCAATTAAGGCGGCATAAGAGCTACTCCATTCCAGCTGTTATGGACAGAAGGACAGGTGATGCGTCAGTTGGGGAACCTTATTTTTGGTGTTTGAAAATTGTTCATAGCTTCTTCTTCTTCTTTGGCAATCCCTCGTAGCCCAAGGATGATGGTCCTCCAAGTGCAGTGTCTCGGCGGTGGGTACGTAGGTGACTGAGGAGCCCTATTCTTGATCCACATGTTCTCCCGCAGTGAGGACATCAGTTTCCAGGTGGTAGGCGGTCCCGGTCAGGGTTGGCTTGATGCACCTTCCCCTTGGCATGTTTCTCCCCTTCACCCTCCATTTGTGCCACTTCGAATTCTGCAGCAGTGCTGGTCACAGCTGACCTCCAGTTAGAGCGCTCAGGGGCCAGGGCTTCCCAGTTCTCGGTTATGCCACCATTTTTAAGGTTGCTTTTAAGCCCATCTTTAAATCTCTTTTCCTATCCACCAACATTATGTTTCCCGTTTTTGAGTTGGGAGTATAGTGGTTGCTTTGGGAGTTCCTTATCGGGCATTTGGACAACATGTCCAGTCCAATGGAGTTGATGGCATAGGAACATCGCTTCAATGCTGGTGGTCTTTGCTTCTTCCAGCACACTGACATTTGTCTGTCTGTCTGTCTTCCCAAGAGATTTGCAGGATTTTTCAGAGGCCGTGCTGATGGAATCATTCCAGGAGGTGAGTGTGACGTCTGTAGCCAGTCCACGTTTCACAGGCGCATAGCAGAGTTGGGAGCATAATAGCTTTATGCACAAGTACCTTGGTCTCTCTATGGATGTCCCAGTCCTCAATCATAGACTCATAAGGACGCATGAATTAATGCAATTTAGGAACACTTTAATTGCTGTGGCTCAATGCTATGGAATCCCAGGAGTTGTAGTTTGGTGAGGCATCGGCACCCTTTGGCAGAAGAAGCTAAAGACTTTGTAAAATTTCAGCTCCTCTAATTCCATAGCATTGAGCCATGGCAGATAAAATGGTGTGAAACTGCATTAATTTTACAATGTAGACGCACTTTTGATTGTGCTTTTTCTGCATGGCAGAGGGTTGGACTAGATGTCCCATGTGGTCTCTTCCAACCTTATTATTCTATGATTCTATGACCCTTTGTTACTTTTTCTCCAACGCAACATGACATAACAATGCAGCGAAATGCAATAAGAACGTTAAAGAGGAGAGGAGAAAGTTGCAACCAGGTGAAGTTGTACAACCAGGTGAAGTACAAACTGATTCACGGTCCGGGTCCTTTCCAAATACTGTTCCAGCCTTCCTTTCAAGCACACATTCATTTCCTTGTAGAGGCTGTGAAATCCATTTAACAATGTATTTTACAAGCATCACACCTTGCCTACTGTTCTTTTAAATGTACTGACCTCCCATGTTATAGTGAGGTCACTACAACTCAAAACTGCTGGCTGCAGACCTCAATGTAGGTTTTTAAAAAGGTAAGATGGGGTTGATATTATCCTGGGCAGGATTATATCAATCATAGTTAGAAGCCCCAACTAAAGGAAACCCATTATCGAGTGCTAGGTCAACTTCTAATTAAATCCCACTGGTTCAATGGCTCTGCTCTAATTGGGACTGAAGTTGCATCTACACTGTAGAATTAATGTTGTTTGACACCACTTTAACTGCCATGGCTCACTTTCGTGGAAACCTGGGATTTGTAGTATGGTAAGGAACCTCTAGTAGTCACGGTGGTGCATCAGGGTAAATCTCTAAGCTGCAGAACTTGCTGACTGGAAAGTCAGAAGTTCAAATCTGCAGAGCGGCATGAGCTCTTGTTGTTAGCCCCAGCTTCTGCCAACCTAGCAGTTTGGAAACATGCAAATGTGAGTAGATCAATGGGTATTGTTTCGATGGGAAGGTAACGGTGCTCTATGCATTCATGCCAGACACATGACCTTGGAGGTGTCTATGGACAACACTGGCTCTTCAGCTTAGAAATGCAGATGAACACCACCCCCCAAAGTCGAACACAACTAGACTTAATGTCAAGGGGAAACCTTTACCTTTACTAAGGCACCAGCACTCTTAGACAGAGGAGGCTAAAGACCTGTGATTTTGATAGCATTGATCCAGGATAATTAATTACAATAGTGTCGAACTGAATTAATTCTATAGTATAAATGGATCAATGCTATATGTCATGGGGACAACCAGCACTGAATTGGAGCTAAGTCAATGATAACTGGCAAATAAGGGAGAAAACGTGGAGGCAGTGACAGACTTTGTATTTCTAGGAGTGAAGATGACTGCGGGCGCAGACTGCAGCCAGGAAATCAAAAGGCGTTTACTTCTTGGGAGGAGAGCAATGACCGATCTCGATAAGATAGTGAAGAGTGGAGACATGACACTGGCAACGAAGATCCACATAGTTAAAGCAATGGTATTCCCCATAGCAGCCTATGTTTGTGAGAGTTGGGCCATAGGGAAGGCTGAGCGAAGGAAGAGAGATGCTTTTGAACTGTAGAGTTGGAGGAAAATTCTGAGAGTGCCTCGGACCACAAGAAGATCCAACCAGTCAATACTCCAGGAAATGCACTGGAGGGAAGGATATTAGAGGCAAAGATGAAGTACTTTGGTCACATAATGAGAAGACAGGAAAGCTTGGAGGAGAGAAAAATTCTGGGGGAAACGGAAGGAAAAAGGAAGAGGGGCCAACCATGGGCAAGGTGGGTGGATGGTATCCTTGAAGTGACTGGCTTGACCTTGAAGGAGCTGAGGGTGGCAACAGCGCTGGTGTGGGCTCTTGGTGCCAGCAGGTCACAAGTTCGAATCCGGGGAGAGCGTGGATAAGCTCCCTCTGTCAGCTCCAGCTCCCCATGCATGGACACGAGAGATGGTAAAACATCCAAATATCCAGGCGTCCTCTGGGCAACATCCTTGCATATGGCCAATTCTCTCACATCAGAAGTGACTTGCAGTTTTTCAAGTCGCTCCTGACACACACAAAAAATCCATGAGGTCACGAAGACTCGGAAGCAACTGAATGAATAAACAACAAGTCGACTTTTTCCTGTTTGTATAGACTCACTCCAGGTTTGTCTGTTCTTTGCTGCTAATAACTTTTGCCATCTCAACCACATTCCAATGCTGCTTGACCACATCTGTGAAATTATGTAGGGAACATAATAGTCCTCGAGTTACAAACATCCGACACATAGTTAAGAACGGGGTGAGACAACAGGAAGTGTTCTCCTCCAAACTTCTGGAGTTCAGGTGGAAAAGTTAATTTGGCCCCTGGTCAGGAATCCAGACCTAGTCTATCTTATCACAATTGCTCTCTTGCCGTTCCGCAGAGCAGTAAAAACATGGCTATTTAGGCAGGCATTCGGCCCATAGCCAACTCCCACTACCTGCTGTGGGCCCGCTGTTACCACGCCACTGCCAACTATTCTATTGGCTGGCAATTTGTTTTAACTCGGGTGTTTTAATTGTTTTACTGTATTTTAATGTATTTTACTTGTTTTATTTGCACAAACTTTGTGAACCGCTCTGGGCGCCAGAGAGAGCGGTATATTAAGCCGAACTTAATAAATAAATAAATAAATAATAAATAAATTGGACACCTTCTGCTTACAAAGCATGTGCTCGACCACCCAATTATAACCCTTTGTGGAGCATTAAAAGTAGCATTCTCACCTGATGTGCTCTGGTGTGTATCTCCCATGCGCACGGCACTCCCGGTGGCGCAATAGGTTAAACCCTTGTGCTGGTAGGACTGAAGACTGACAGCTCAGAGGTAGGAATCCGGGGAGAGTGTGGATGAGCAACCTCTGTCAACTCCAGCTTCCCATGTGGGGACATGAGAGAAGCCTCCCACAAGGATGGTAAAACATCAAAAACATCCGGGCATCCCCTGTGCAACGTCCTTGCAGATGGCCAATCCTCTCACACCAGAAACAACTTGCAGTTTCTGATGCGGGGAAAAATATATATTCAAAATATAAAGCTACAGATGGCATGAACATCGTTGCTTTCTATAAAACCTCCTTGCCTTGTTGGCCCTGAAGACATTTCGCTAGGTATTGCCCATCCATATCTTGAGATGTACAGTATCTGCAAAGCCACATGGGCTAGAAACTTGTTTCTCATTTGACAAAGAAGAAGAAAGCCACAGTACAGAATCCCAGTCAATTCAAAGCAGTGCGTTTACTAAGAATCACAGGCTGCGCGAAAACTCTGCGTATTCCATTCAAAGAGCTTGCATGGAATAATCAAACGGAGAAAGATTTCAACGAGATGACTGTTTGGGCAAGCGCAAAGGGTTTCGGTGTGTCATTTAATAATGCAAGGAGCTCAACTCCGAAATCCTTCCCCCCACATCCACCCACCCATTCCCAAAATCAAGGGTGCTCTTTGTATATTTAAGACAAAGGCCCGTTAGGTGGATTTGACAGATGGCAAGAGGCTTTCAAAAACAGACTTGCATATTTCAGGTTTCATGAGCGAACATACCGGTTGCTAATATGACAGGTTACAAACATCAGAAGAGTTTGCTGTTAATTAGCCATTTGACAAATACCACATCCAGGAATCCCAGGATGGCATTTTTTGTAGCGCTTGAGCGACACCTGGTGGACAGGAGAGGAACGGCGACCACATCTGCCCTCAATCAGAAAGCTCAAAGCCATTTCCTGGGGTCCATGGGTTGGACATAGTAAATTTTATACATATTTTAATGTAAAGGAAAAAAAAATAAAAGTAAATACTAAGCAAAAATTGATCATATATCATGCTTAAACTAGGCGGCTACATTTTAGCTCAGACATGCGCAAACTTCAGCCCTCCAGGTATTTTGGACTTCCCACAATTCCTAACAGCCTCAGGCCCCTTCCTTTTCCCTTCAGCTGCTTAAGTGGAAAGGGAAAGGGAAAAGGGAAAGGAAAAATTTGAAAACATGCAAATGTGAGTAGATTAATAGGTATCGCTCCAGCTGGAAGGTAATGGCGCTCCATGCAGCCACATGACCTTGGAGGTGTCTATGGACAACGCCAGCTCTTCACCTTAGAAATGAAGATGAGCACCAACTCCCAGCGTTGGACACAACTGGATTTAATGTCAGGGGACAACCTTTACCTGTACACTTTATTTATATTCTGTCCTTCTCTCCTAGGGGGCTCAGAGCAGATTATAGCATTTACATACATAGGTAAACATTCAGTGCCTTTACAATAATATACAATGAGACACACAAACACAAACAAACACATTTCCGGCTTCTGGAGGTGGTGCTCATCTCTTTCTCTGGGAGGTGTTTTTCTCCATTTTCAAGCCGAGCCTGTATAGTCACCTTCTGGTTGTGTGGCCAGCAAGATTGCTTGGAGCATGTCTTAAGAGGTGCCTTTTGCCTCCCTGCCACAGCAGTACCAATTTATCTACTCACATTTCTGTTTTCAAACCGCTAGGTAAGCAGAAGCTAAGGCTGATGGCAGGAGCTCAGCCCATGCGCGGTTTGAACTGCCAATCTTGTGGTCGGTAAGATTTTCAGTAGCTAGCAGTTTAACCTGATGTGCTAACCACAGCCCGTAAAGGGCCATCGAATCCATGGATGGAGAATCCATGGATTCAGGGAGCCAACTATAATTTGTTTTACATAGTGGTCAGTGCTTTTTTAGTTTTTACCCAGTTTGGGTCCCAAGATGTTATTGGACGGCAATTCCTGTTGCTTTTGATTATGCACCATTCGGACTGGGGACTCTGGCACAAGCCAATAAAGGTTGTTATTTTTATTTGAAACATAACAAGATTAGCACACAGCAAACAAGATCACTATGCTGGCTTTTGTATTGTATCATACACCAGACACTTCCCAAGTGTCTAAGATTGTGAGATGTATTGGCTGCTAATGTGAAGGGTAGCTTTTTTTAGCTGACAGGTGTTAATTTTGTCAGCGCCATTTGTTTTTAAGTGCAGACCAAGGTCTTTAGCCACGGCACCCAGTGTGCCAATCAACAGTAGGACCACCTTTACTGGCTTGTGCCAGAGTCTTTGCAGTTTGATCTTTAAATCCTCATATCGTGTAAGCTTTTCCAGTTTCTCATCAATTATTATTATTATTATTATTATTATTATTATTGAAGGTATAAAGCTGATGTGGTTTTCGATGTGTGTTTGACACCCCCAGTACAGGCTTACGCACATATGGCTGAACATGCATCAGCAGTAGTTGCACATGCCTGTTGAGCAGTCTCACACTGATATAAGATAGCTGCCTAATATAACGCATGCACTTGGGATTGGTTGCAGCTTGCATTGTGTATGGTGGTCTTTCTTGTTAGGGCATGTAAAAAAATCAGTTTGGTGAGTGTGTTAACTGAAAATACAAAACCCAGAAGACTAGTTGAGCCAGGGAGTCTTGACTACAGTTACATTTTTGGGCTTGATCTGTGCAGGAGCTAGCACAGCTTCATGAGCTGCTGGAAGATTTCCTACAGGGACGTCTAAAGACCATTTGAATGTGTCTCAAAGGACATTAGGTGAGTCCATGCAACTGTTCACATGACTGTCTATATATATGTTGCTCTGCATTACAAAGAGTAAACGTCTTATTCCTTACTGATCACCTGCGTGGCATATTTTCTTTTTGTGTGGACCAGGCCCGTATTACCCATAGGGCCAACCTAGGCCATGGCCTAGGGGCGCAAGCCAAGGGGGGCGCAGATCATGGACAAAAAAAAGTTATAAAATAATTTTTAAAATCGCATCACGATTGGCTCCTGCCACCTGGTACCCAAAAAGAGGCGGAGCCAAGGCCGGGCTCCGCGGAGGCAGCGCTCGTGCTCGCCGCGTCAGCCTCAGCCCATCCATCTACGCTACTGCTTCTCAGCCAGTGCTTCTGTGCCTGAGGGGAGGGGGCGTGGCCTGGCCTGGCCTGGCCTGGCTTGGAGCGGCTTCCTTCGCAGGCTGCTGAGGGAAGAGGAGGCCGGGGAAAGAAGGGCGGCATGCAGCGTGGAGGCCTGGAGGGGAGCCTGAGGCAGAGGAAGGCACCGACTCTCTGCAGCCGCTGGGCCATGAGCCGCACGTGGGGCCGCCTCTGATGTCGCTGCCCCGGATGAAGTGCATGCTCTGGACCCAGCCTGGCTTTCCCCGTTCCTTTGGGCCTCGGCTCTGCGGCACTGGCTCACCCTCCCCTGCCTCCTTCCCGAGGGGTAACGAACTCGCTACCCGCTACACAAAGGGGCCCATTCCCTTCTCTTCAGTGACAGCGTGCGCATACCTTTCCCCTCAGCCCCATTGGCACATGACAGGAAGGATACGGCGCGAGGCAGAGGGGGTGGAGAGAGAGGTGGGGGTGCGGTAGAGGTTGGCTTAAAGAGGGGGCGTAATTCCAAAGTGTGGCCTAGGGCGCAAAAAGCTGCTAATCCGGGCCTGGTGTGGACTATTTAAAGCATGATCTATGCGTGATTTTTATTCCACCACATTTCTCAACCTGAGGCCCTTCAGATGTGTTGGATTATATTCTCCCCTCAATCCCCAGGTAACATGAAGGATTATAGGAGTTGCGATCCAAAAGCATCGAGAGCCACAGCTGAACGCCTCTTTGTATTAAGAAGAGAGGCGACTTCCCATCTCACACAGAACTCACGTGGATGCGATTTTTCCTGAGCAGTGAAGCTATTTGAACTTTGGAAACCTCATTTCAGAAAAAGAGGGAGAAAATTGTGTGTGTCTTAAGAGTGGATCCTAATCCAACACAATACACGCACCGTTCATGAACCAGTTTTTCTTTCAGCAAGATGCTCTGCAAATTCACTACATTTTTAAAACCCGGAATGATGGTTCTCTGAAATATCGCCTGCCGGAGAAAAAGAAAAGCCTGCCAAGATCAAATGGGCCCTTGATGAATATGTATACCTGCAGGCTTGCTGCTTTTCCAGTGAAAAAGCCATTTGATTTTTCCCCCCTAGATAATGCTAGAAAACAGATAAAGATCTTGCGCTTTTTCCTCTCTCTCGCCAATCCTTCTTACATAGAAGGAAGCAAACCCCCAAATTATTCAGACAGCTTGATCCTAAGGAACAGATGCAATTTGTTAAAGTTGCTATTTTCTCTTCCAGGTCTTGCCATTCTTTAAGTTTCATACATACAGCTATATTTGCATTTGTCTTAACCTTTTTCCTTCTTTTCCCCCCTTTTGCTAAATCCTTTTTCTCCCCTCCCTTCTGTCATTTCAAGGTTTAAGCGGTGAGATTGTAAAGTGCTGCACATATTGAGAATTCAAAGCAGCTGGTGATACATTTGTGCTTTAGAAAGAAAAGGGGGGGAAACAGAAAGCATAGGTCAGAGGCCCAATTTGTCTATTACATAGTCCAGGCCTCCAGAACTTGTATGGCACCCTGCCCAGTTTTACACACAGAAAAGCGGGGAGCAGCAGAGCAGTGGTACCTAAGTGCTTGGCAGGGCAAAATCCACAGCAGATGGAGACCCATGAACTTCATAGCAGTGTTATCGAAAACAGACCCTAAAAATGGGCAAGGGATCAATTGCCTTATGAGGTCCCATTCTGTCCTTTCTCCCAAATCCTGGACATACCTGCGGGGTCTAGATCAGGCATGGGCAAACTTGGGCCCTCCAGGTGTTTGGGACTTAGAATCATAGAATTGTCGAAGACTTTCTTGGCCAGAATTACTGGGTTGTTGTAGGTTTTTCGGGCTGCATAGCCATGTTCTAGAAGCATTCTCTTCTGACGTTTAGCCTGCATCTATAGCAGGCATTCTCAGAGGTTGTGAGGTCATTACACAGGTGTATATATACACTCCACTTGCCTCACAGAACCTCTGAAGATGCCAGCCACAGGTGCAGCCAAAACATTCGGAGATAACGCTGCTGGGACATGGCCATACAGTCTGAAACACTCACAGTAACCCACTCATCATCATCTAAACACATATTGTCCCTAAATCCCAGGACCCACCAGACCTGGGAACTGTGTTCTCAGGGAAAATCCTCTCAAACGCCCATTATCTCCCAGCCATAACCAAATTCCAGACCCTCCCAGGTAGACAGACACACTACGCAATAGAAGAGCTTCAAATTCAACCAATGACAGTATATTGAAATTCCAGCCAGACCTCTCAGCCAATCAGTGACTGAGATTTGTGGACATTTAAACTTCCAGCTAATCCAGAGCCAGACACACCCACATCCAATGAAACCAAAGGTCCTGAAAGTTTGCCAATGGTCTCAATTTTTCAAGTTTCTAAATGTGTGTAATATTTCTATAAGATTCCCTTTTGGTCGTGGGTTATTTGGGATATCCCATGTCCACTCTGGCCAGAGCTGAATAAATTGATTTCTGTCCTGCCTCCAACTCCTGCCGCGTGAATCTGTTTGGACCACAGACTGGGAAGAACCTGAGGTTTCATGCAACTTAATGGATAGAAGACCATGAAAAAGAAGATATCTTCCTTTTTCAGCCATCTCAGTGGCTTTCCCTGAGTGTCAGGAATCTTACCTTTTTGCCACCAGTAATAATTCAATAAAATATAGTGGCATCATAGTCATTCCTCTACATGTCCAATTTTGACTTTTAAAGATTTCATTATTCATATTTGAATATTAATATTATGTTCATTCTATAAATCTCTAAATGATTGAATGTGCTCTCTACACTCATCTTCCTTCAGTCATGTTGTAGGACGTTGTGTTTCAAGGGAGAATACATTTCTATGAATCCCAAGATACTCAAATGCAATCCCGTGGCCAGCTTGCAGTGGAAATTGGCCACTCTAGAATCATGCTGGGAAACCAAGAAACACCAAGAGAGATATTTTGTAGTTTTTCACTTTAATGGGGTTCCACCAGGGGCCCTAATGATGATGAATGTGAAGGGCCTGTAAATGACAAAATGTAAACATCATGGCTGTTATCTTATATAGGGTGTCCCCAAGTTACAACTAAAATAGGTTCCACAAGTTTGCTGTTCAGTTGAACTTGTTTGTGAATTGGAACAGGTACATTTTAAAAGTGTAACTCCTGCCATATATATATATATATATATAGAGAGAGAGAGAGAGAGAGAGAGAGAGAGAGAGAGAGAGAGCGCTAACGCTTTGGATAGCATAGGGAAGGGTTACACCACTGTGGTGTTTTGTTTTGCTGCCTGTGCCTCTGTTAAGAAGATTTTACTATTAGTTTATTTTGTTTTATATTCAATATGTTATTACATCCGCTGAGCCCTTGGTGGCACAATGGGTTAAATTCTTGTGCCAGCAGGACTGAAGACTGACAGGTCAGAGGTTCAAATCCAGGAAGAACAGGCTGAGCTCCCTCTCTCAGCTCCAGCTTCCCATGCAGGGACATGAGAGAAGCCTCCCACAAGGATAGTAAAACATCAAAACATCAGGACATCCCTTGGACATCTTTGCAGATGGCCAATTCTATCACACAAAAAGCAACTTGCAGTTTCTCAAGTTGCTCCTGACACACACAAAAAATTACATCCATTATTCTGTTCAGCATCTTTGTTCTGTTGTCTTAGCATTCGTCAGAAGAAATGATCCAGTCCATTCAGTTCAAAATTGTACAGACTGTTGCAGTGCAATCCGAACCTTATAAGATGCCAAAATAGTATTTGGGAAACCTAATAGTTGTCCCTTCAAACTGCAGTGAGGAATGTAATATAAAATTGCCAAATGACTGTGAAAATCATAGCTATTGCAAGGGAGAGGTATTCCAGCAAGATCTATCCCCCATCCGCTTCCACGGCCTCTTCTTTTACATTAGACAAGAAATCCCCACCCACCTTGAAGAGGACGCAAGATTGACAGAAGGGCACCTGCTTTCATTTCACCGAACGTGGGAGGTCAGATGTTAATGGCAACAGTTTGCTCTGCAAATGATGGGAGTCAACTCTTGAGCAATTGCAGAGGTACCACTCAGGGGAGTCTGAAAAATCTTCAGCTGCCTTATTGAAACTCACCCACAATTCCCCCTGTGCACAGCTGTCCAAATTGCTCCAACTGATGAAAAGTAGGCAAGGAACATAGTATTAGTCAACAAGGTACTTTGACCACCCGGGAAAGATCGACCAGGTGGCTTGGTACATCAGTATATTGCAGGCATGGGCAAACTTTGGCTGTCCAGGTGTTTTGGACTTCAATTCCCACAATTCCTAACAGCCTACTGGTATGTAGAACTTACTACAAGCCATGGCATATCCCACTGAAGGATGAGCCTTTCAATTATAACATCAACTCTGTATAGCAGGAACGGGAAAAATTTGGCCCTCCGGGTGTTTTGAACTACAACTCCCACAATTCCTAACAGCCTACCGGCCATTTGCCCATGCCGGCTATATAGAGTTGATACTATAATTGAACGGCTCATCCTACGGATTTGCCATTGCTTGCAGCAAGTCATACACATGCCCCATGAGGAGCAGCTTAAAGAAGAAGAGAAGGCTGGGAGGAGACATGATGAGGGCCATGTATGATGTGTGAGGAAGTCATAAGGAGGAGGGAGCACGCTTGTTTTCCGCTGCCCCGGACACTAGGATGTGGGACAATGACTTCAAATTACAAGAAAGGAGATTCCATCTCAACATTAGGAAGAACTTCCTGACTGTGAGAGCTGTTTAGCAGTGGAACTCTCTGCCCCGGAATGTGGTTGAGGCTCCTTCTTTGGATGCTTTTAAACAGAAGCTGGATGGCCATCTGTCGGGGGTGCTTTGAATGTGATTTTCCTGCTTCTTGGCAGGGGGGTTGGACTGGATGGCCCACAAGGTCTCTTCCTACTCTATGATTCTATATATCAAGAACACACTATAAGCATAAAAGGTAAAGTATTATGACCCCTGTATCCGCGTGGTTTCATATATCCTTATTTTGGTAATCTTGGACTGGAAATCCTTCATTTCCATAGTTTTCTCTTATCCATGTGAAATGTATCCCATACAGATGGAAGCCATACTTGTATGAAGAACTGGCTTCCTGAGCATCTTAAAATTAGGTTTCTGGAGCTTAGGAGTGCAACAATCTGCTTAAAAGTATGCCAGCAATACCAGAAAATAGCAAATAAAAAGGACTCAAGACAATGTGTGCTTTAATTCTTTTTATCTGCAAGTTGGGATTAGTGGGAGACTAGTTCTTTTTGGGGGAGAATAGGGACACTTGTGCCTGTCTTACCGGTTGTTATGGATACATTGTCAAGTTTGGGAAAATGATTCTCTTACAACTAGGTAGCTTTGCAGCACTAGACTGGCAGTATACTGCATGTGATCTTTTAGGGAGAAAAAATACGAAGTAAGCGAAGATCCCATGCACTGATCACAAAACCAGTGTGTTACTAGAGAACTGCCAGAAGATGAGAAGAAATATTTCTTAGGGGCTTTTGTGAAGCTGTCAGAGGGTTTCCCTGCTTAATGCCTTGGGAGTGACTGAATTATTCCATCACTTTGTCTGCAGATAATAAAACCGCCTATCCAAAACAGTGGCTCCTGGAGAAAACTAGAGAGAGGATCATGGATGCTAGTTTTTTCAAAATCTGAAAACATGCCAAACATGCAAGTTGACCCAATGTATAAGTTGAGGGCAGGTGTCCAAAATTATGGATGTTGATGGCCCATAAGGAAGTCAAGGATCATTCTATGGAAAGCAGAAAGCACCAGCACCTGTTTAAGGGAGTTAGATGCCTCTTGCCATTGTCGCCATTTTCCCACCAAAGACTTATTCAAAGTGGCACGAATGGAGGGCAAAAGGGAGAAATGTGCCAAGAGGAAGGTGCGTCAAGGCAACCCTGACTGCGGAAGAACATGCGGATCAAGAATAAGGCTCCACAGCCACTTACGGACCCACACCAAGACACGACACTCCATCCTTAGGCTATGAGGGATCGCCTAAGTAAGTTTCCCACAACGTATTTAAAAAGGCTTTTCACCACTCTACTCAGAGTAGGTTCCTTTTTAATGACAAAAGTTAACATACAGTATTAATTCATCAAAAAAAGGAACACTCCCCTTTTCTCGGAGTAGTGATGAAAGGAGAGTGTTTGTTCCAGTAGAAACTAATAAAAGTACTGAAGCACCGCTTTTGGTCTTTCTTAGTATCTGGATGGGAAAGTAGTAGTGGCTTTTTTGTGCTTCCCTTCAAAGATTTGCGACAGAGAGTAAAGGGGTCGGTTCTTCTTTTAGATTATCCTGGGACAAAGTAGTCCCCCTTTTGCCACCTACTCAGAGAAAATAGTCCCTTTAAAAAACAAATTAAGGTAGGGTACTTACTTACATCAACCTGTGGATAAGTCAACCCAGATTTTTTGGTTCTATGTTTGATTAAGTTTCTAAAGTTACACATGAAGATACAGTAAACTTTCCAGGAGTACATACTCCATTAATCTCTATAGTTCCATGGCACCTTGAAACAAATGAGGTAGGGTATGGGGAACCATATTTGTCTCCTCCTCTTCCAGAACAAAACAGATGATGTTTTAATGCTGGGCACATCCAGAAACAAACTTCAGATTTATTTATTTTTCGTGTCAGGAGCAACTTGAAAAACTGCACGTCATTTTTGGTGTGAGAGAATTGGTTGTCTGCAAGGACGTTGCCCAGGGGATGTCCAGATGTTTTACCATTCTGTGGGAGGCTTTTTGCATGTCCCTGCATGGAGAGCTGGAGCTGATAGACAGCTCAACCTGCTTCTCATTTTTAACCACCGACCTTTCGGTCAGCAGTCCTGGCGGGTCAAGGGTACAAGGCCCCTGGCTCCTAATTTCAGATAGCAGGCTGCATGATTGAAACTCCTTTTTGGGATAAGAAAACTGAGATCTGGGTTGGGGGGAAAGGATATCAGATTGAGCTGCAATCTTGCACGAAGATGCTGGAGCAAGGAACAAAAAATGGAATGTGATGAGCTGAATAGAGGTGCAAGGACAATTTCCCAGTTCGTCATGCAGTCAATAAATTATGTTTGGGTCAAGAGGTTAATGCAGTTCTCAGATGCCATCCAGTCACTTGGGAAAAACTATTGCATAAGAATTCATTGCATACCTACTTACAGTTTTAGAAAAAGCTGTTACATTATTAGAAAGGTACATGAGGATTCCAATTCCCATGTACATAATGTGAATTTTCCTGAAGGGAAACACTAAGGCAAATGCAATCCCCACTTGTCTTCACTGTATGCAACCTCTGACGCATACAATTTAGGTACACAAGCTCTTCACATAAGCTTAGGTTCACAAGGAAGTCAGGGAAATGACTCCCCAGTCTAACCAGTTACCTTGTGATTTTGCTAACCATTTACATCAACTGTTCAGTTCAAACTGCAGTGGCAAAACATGACTCATAACTGGTCTCTTAAGGATATAACCTCATGTGAATCCAGATTTTCTGGAACTCCACAAGCAAAGTTTTGAGTCCTATCTCCTATCGAGGTAGACAGCTCTGTCGTAAGGTAATACATTCAACATCAAAAAGTGCAGAGATCAAAATAAAAATGTGAATATTGCTAGCACTTGGGATTATGAAGTTATACTTGGAGATTGGGAGAATGAGTAAAGTGTGTCAACAGCCGAAGGACAGTTGAAAAAAATATGTAGTTCATAGATACTGTGTAACTCTACTTAATGTCCCATGATGAACAGTAGCTGACTGTAAGGTGAAGGACTTTTTAAAAATAGTTTTGCTTTACTGTAGAAAATAGTAAAATCTGAATAATACAATTGCATTGGTATTTTGAACCCGTCTGATTGAGTTATAATAAAACCGGTTTTTAAATGTTTGTGCTTGTTTTAGCAGGATTTTATCTTTGTTTTATGATGTTTATTTTAATTTCTTTTATGTTTTTCCTTTCTGGCAATTGAATAATAATAATAATCATTATTATTATTATTATTATTATATGCACCTTTCATTGGCTTGAAAACTACTCCGGCTAGAACATTATTGGCCTTCTTTGCTGCTAAGCCATATTCAACCTGGGCGGTAAGAAATGGTGGGTGGGATACGTCACGTGGCATTTGGTATCCTGAGCTCTTTGAAATAAAAATGCTTCTGGAAAAAAGCATCCAGCAGCTGTATCTTGTGTTCCACAAAGACAGACAGGCCAAAAATGGCTGAATTTCACAGGAGAGAGTGAAGATTGTTTATCAAGAAACGCCAAGCGTTCTCCTTCCTCCTCAGGGTGTTTTTCCTCCCAACTGCACGGGCTGTAGAACACAAATTCAGAGGATGACACCCAAGGCCAAGTTTCTTCTAGGCCGCTGCTTGAAAAACCCATTAATCTTCGGTGCAATCAAACACGGCTGGTCTTTTACTGCCGATCACCATTACACATAAATAGCAATTATTGTTCCTGGCAAGAGCTTGGGTTGCCTCTTTACGATTCTGTATTTTAATCATCTGGCTTCTAGCGCTAACTGTCTGTAAGAAATATTTAACAAGTTTACACTATTTCTCCCTCGCAAAAGCAGGGTGGGGTTTGTAAAAAAAATATGAATGCAATAAAGACAAGGATGCTACTCCTCCTACCTAGGCTTACATGACAAATGGCCTGAAGGCAAGGTCAGTGGGGAAAAACATTTGCCATTTCGCCAGAGGTTTTTTAACCTCCTGAATCCAAGGAGGTAATCAGAACATATAGCAAGTAAAGGTAGTATATATATGTGTGTGTGTGTATTACAAACAGCTTACCATCAATTTCACAGGTCTCTATTGGAATCTTCAACATTTCCTGGAGTCTATCCTTGGTAGCTACTTGGGGAGAATGCTGAGAAGCAGCACAGCCCTCCCATTCAACATCAAATCATGATACAAATAGGACTAAATCCCAAATAAATGGACATAGGATTGTAATCTCCACGAAAACATACCCGCGTTGTACAGAAACACATGAAGTTAGCCCTTCACATTTTCTGGGATTTAGGGGTACAGGGAAAAAAACCATAAAGAGATTCCTAAAGATCCTCTAGCATAACTGGAGAAAGTAAAGTATGGAGAGATACCTGAGGACCTGAAGGTTAGAAAACATGATCATCAACTTTGCAGACGACACCAAATGGGGAGGGATAGTCAATACTCCAGAAGACAGGAACAGAATTCAAAACAATCTGAACTGATTAGAGATGATTGGCCAAAACTAACAAAATGACATTGAACAAACTCAAGATATTCCATTTAGGTAGAAAAAAGGAAATGCAAAGATATAGAATGGGGGACACCTGGCTTGACAGCAGTACGCGTTTGAAAGAGGTCTTGGGAGTCCTCACAGAGAACAAGTTAAATATGAGCCAACAATGTCATGCAGCAGCAAAAAACAAGCCAATGGGATTTTGGCCTGCATCAATAGGAGTATAGTGTCTAGATCCAGGGAAGTCATGGACCCCTCTATTCTGCCTTGGTCAGACCACACCTGGAATCACACTGTGTCTAATTCTGGGCACCACAATTAAAGGGAAATGTTGACAAACTGGAATGTGTCCAGAGGAGAGCTACTCAAAGCCATATAGTGGGTGGCTTTCATGGTGTTCAACCTTATTTCTCTTGCAGTTGCTGGCTCAACAGCAGTACCAGTAGACTTAAATCAAGGAAAAGTTTCATGAGAACCACCACTCCTCTAAATGTTCCTCCAGCGACAGCAAGAATATCTCTGTGAGCAGAAAAATCTTTGCCCTCCAGGGGCAAACCAAGAATGGGCAACTTGGAAGTCCCTGAACAGACTCAGTAGTGGAGTTGGCAGATCAAAAGACAACCTGGCAAAATGGCACTACCTAGAAGAATCCTCCACCTTGTGCGACTGTGGAGCAGAACAAACAACTCAGCATCTGTATGCTTGCCCACCATGCCCTGCCTCACGCACAGAGGAAAGATTGTTTAAATCTACAGACAATGCAGTCACTGTTCCTCGTTTTTGGTCTAAAGCTATCTAGCAGCTTGTGATCCCTTTATTTTATCAATTTTAGATAAAGTATTTTATCAGTTTTAGATAAATTATTTTATGCAATGCTTTTGACTTGAAATAAAATAAAAACTAGTAGCCATTTCTTTCCCAAAATGTGTGAATAGAAGATCATACATTCTGCAAGTAAGGAAAGCAACTTTATCTACATTTTTACAAGATGTATTCCAAGCACACAGTAGTCCGTCTGGGAGAAATGATCACATTGGCCCTAAAGTTTGGGGACTAGCAAACCAGAGAGACAGAGAAAGGCAGGGTTAAATGGACACGAGCTGTTTACATCCAAGGTTCCCTGGTCTTTAACCTTGACCCCATAACCAACACTACTAATGAACAAGCACAAGGGTAATGGAAGGGAAAATATGAAAAGGAGGTTGGGAGTGGTTCTATAGATCCAGCTATTGGTTGAAAGTCACCCTGAGAAGAAAACCACAGAAAATGTTCCAGAGAAGGCCTTTGAGCAACACCAACAGAATGAGCATCTCCATGATTTATTAGCACTAATCAGTCTCTTGTACAATGGATTGCCTTTGAACCGTAGGAAGATGGTGATCTAGTAGCCATAGAGGTTTTAAAAAAAGAACAGATTTCCACAAACCTAGGTATGTAGGTTATTTTCCAACATATCAGTCTTCTTCCAGACGAAATAAAAACTGGGGACAAAAAGTATGGATAGAGTAATAATCCAAAGTTTCTTTCTTTCTTTCTTTCTAAAGAAAAAGTGTGTTCTAGCTGCACTCGTTATGGCATTGGGATTTCTTTGTACATTCAAAGCATTATTGCATCAGGAAAAATGGATCATGCACATTTTATGTTTTTCAGACAAAAAAACCGCTTAACCTGTATTATTCTTGTCATTTCTAGCTACATTTCAAAGGTGCACCAATTCTACAGTTTTATACTTCTCTCTTTTAGTCGCATGCTTTGCCTATGCGCATGCGTTAAAGATAATAAATATTAAATACAGGAAAGAACATTAGAAAGAAAAAAAACAACTGACACTGGGATCATTTTGTGGCAGGTCCACCAGTTAAGGAGCAAGTCAGAAAAAAAGGCTGAGGTAATTACGTTGGCCACACCGCTCCACCAAGACTTGCTTTTGAAATTCAAGGAAGTTTTTCAGAAAAAAATTCAAGTACACAAACACCAGCAGGGGCTCGTCAAAAATGCCAGAAGCAGGAACTCTTCTTTTCCTCCTCCTTCTCCCTGTTTTACTTTTCGATTAGTCTATTAGTCGGCATTCGCACAGCTCCTTGTAAATCCTTTTCCGTACTCGAGGCATGTCTTCCTGGGAGAACTGAAAAGGCTGGTCTAAGGCGAGGCACTTGCAGTACTGTGGGGGAAATTGAAAGTGAAGGGAGACAATCTTTAGAAATCAAGACCAGAAATGGCTGTGAGCAGATTCTAAAAGGGAGGCTGGGGATTTTTTAAAAACTGCAACCTTACCTGGAGTACAAAAACCCCACAGTCACTGTCGTTTTTCTGTTGTGGAATGCACTGTAAGGAAAGCATGACAAGAGAGCTTTAAGGCAGGTGTGGGGTTTGGGTGCACATTCAAAACTCTTCTTTTGAGTATGGGAGATCCTAAGTTTATATGAAACCCACCTAATACTCACACACACAGGGCTTGTGAAACTACAACAGCTGGTTATCTCCACCTGGTGTTGTGGTCCCCAAAAGTAATTTCCCAAAGCTCGGGGAGGCACTCAGTGTTAGTGACACTGGTCAGTACTGGCTTCAGGCAGAGGTCTTTCCCAAACCTAACTGGGCGTTGTGGAGAGTAGATTTGGAACTTACTTGCTTATAAAGCAATGCCCTTCCCAGAATTCCTCATCTCCACATTACCAACTGACACCTAACACATAGGTGATAGAGACCAAGAAACTAAATTGTTCTCCATCCAACTTTCTGTCTTGCTGGCAGCCATGCCATCTTGACACACCATACTATTATCAGGGAAAAAGTTAGAGCCAAGTGGCAGAAAACTATTTACACATAAAGGGACACAGGAAGTCCAGCCTGAGATCCTAGAGAGCTGGAGCCAAAGTGAAGAGAAAGCACTCTGACTGACTAGAACTCTTTATTCCCTTTTCATTTTAATCCTTCCTGGTTTAAAGGTTGATTGGTCGCCTGGCCAGAAGACTTGTTGACAAGCAGTAAAACAGTGCTCCACTCTGTAATAAACCAGATAAATATCCAAACCTCACATTTCTTACGGCACCAATTATATCCAAACCAGTTGCTATGTTCTTCTCCTCTTCTGTCAATCATACTAGGGGGATAATTGTCCAATGCTGAACAGATAATCCTTCATACTTCTCTCAACTGTTTACAGAATGATTTGGGATGGCCCCCAATTCCTGCTAGGTGTATGCCTGGGTGCTTTTATGCACACTGTCTCCCATATCAACTGTCCTGCTTCAATTCTCCTCTAGAGTCAGTAAAGAACTAGCAACTCAACTGGCGATAGATTAGCGCACACTTCTTCACTTCTTAAGAGAAAAGGTTTGTTTCTGGGCCAGTGGTGGAAATGCTGTGGTGGCAAAACCATCAATTGACAAATCAGAGCCACAGAGATGACGTGCACATTTGCCTCCCAACTAGAGATCCTGTTGCTCTACTTTATGCAAAAAGTCACTCAGTTTAACCAAGACAAAACCCATGACAGTATTAAGTAGTAGGTTTGAGAAGAATTTATTTATTTATTTTACAGCATTTTTACCCCACCCTTCTCAACCCCCCAGGGGGGACTCAAAGCTAGAATAGTTCTTCTAACATAATCCAAGCTGAGAGTTGCCTTGACAGGCCTAGCCAAGTCACACAGCACACAGCAAGGGCTTTGTACTCAAGTGATGCTCAGATCCTTGTATGGATCAGGCCAAAGAATTTAACACAAATGCATATTTTATAATAGAAAACAAATTACATCTCCCAACCCAATACCACATTTTAATGACCTCGGCAGGATAGTTTCTTCTCAATTATTTTAAGTAAATATTTGAACATTGCTATCTGCTTTACAAAGGAACCATTTAATTGTGCCTGCACACGAGTGCCTACACATACACACCCACGAACAGCTCAGAGAAGTTGTTTCTTCAAAGCTTCTTCCCACTGAATACTGATTTCTATACCTCTCCTCCTTAATAGGCCCAGAGAGCTGCAAAGGCAGGATTGCAATTAAATCCAAGAAACATAGCTATGTTAGAGATTTGAGAAGGGTAAGGAGTGGTAGAAATCTTGTTGTAGTTGTTGTGTGCTTCCAAACTGATTCTAAGTTGAGGTGACCTTATTTTGGCAAGTTTTATTCAGCCCTGCCATGAAAACCAAGGGCGAGTGGCTTACCCAAGGTCACAGAGTAGGTTTCCATAAATGAACCAGGATCTGAACTGTGAGTCTTAGTCCCAACAACTCAAACCATTAAACCACACTGACTCAGAGAAAAACTTGCGAAGGTATTTGCAAGGAAGAGCCAAACTCATCCAATAGTCTGTTTTCCCAGCAGCTAACCGATGTCTTAGGGAAAGCCATAAACAGAACATGGCACAGAACCACCTTCATGTTCATGTTTCCCAGCAATCTGCCCTCAAAGCCAGAAATCACATACAACCATAATGACTTATAGGCACAGATAGACTTCTTCACAATGTGTGTGGCAGGCCCCCAAAAGCATTTTTAAAAACCCAGTCTTAATATAAAAATGGTAATTTGGTATATTAGCTGTGGAATAGAAACAATTTTAGTAAGCCAATTTTAACAGGAGATAAGTCTATTCCAAGCATCACTTCCAAAAGTCATGAAAGATGGGACTACATATAGTTATCATTTGTGATGCACACGCATTCCCTTAAGTATCAATGGGCCTTGAGCCCCTATATATCACTTGCTGAGGAACACAACCAGAAGAGTGTTGTTTCACTCTGCCTCCATTGCAAACCTCCATATAGACATCCAGTTGTTCTTTTGCCTTCACTGCTTTATTTGGAAGAAATACATGTTCTTACACTAGCAATCTAGCAAATGATGCACACACTGTTATGTTTATCAAGATAAGGGAAGATTGCAGGGAACGCCATGCACACCCTTAAGAGCAGCAAAACTAAGATGGCAACTTGATACTGCTTTGTGTACAATACATGGGTCTATGCAAGGATAACTAAAACCAGATTTGGCCCTAAGAATGTAGCAGAGAGGCTACACAAAGCCAGAGTACTGTCTGTATGCTGTTTTGGAACTCTAAACTCTACAGTTTCTTCAACTGCATTTTCCCATCAAAACACCCACCAGACATTCATAAATTTGGGTTATGTCCTAGACCTCAAATTACCTTCCTCCTCCTCTTCTCCTCACAAAGATCAAGCAAGTGGGAGAACAACCTCACATAGCAATAAAGCTTCAAGACGTTCTATTGTGATCAAGGAACCACTGGGAGACAAACTGATGTTCAATGACCCATTTTATCTCTCTGGAGTTATGACACGATGTGGTTATGCAAGTCACAAATCCCCTTGTTTGCATTTCACACAAGTTGTTCCCTTTTATCACTGCCAGACTACATGAGGGGCTGTTGTATCCGTTGCAGTCTTGATGACTCCCCACCCCCACCCCACCCCGGAAAAAAGTGATCTTCATTAAGTTTACAATCATCCAAGATATGCAGAATACCTTACTCTTCCTAGCAAGGCACCTTTGTATTGGTTGGTGCTGTGCACTGCGGCTTAGAATTCAATAAGCCACAGTGGACAGCACCAATAGAAAAATGCCAATAGAAAGGTGCCCTCAGACTATAATTCAGTCAGATCATAAATTCATAGACCCTTTGAACAAGGAATATTGTCAAGCTTGCTTTTTCACATTTTTAGAGTACAGAAGGGTTTTTATGGTTCAACAGCAGTTTCACCATATGGTACCAGTACTAGATTAGCAATATTTTTAAAAGCTGTCCTTCATGTTTCAATCTGATTTCATGATGTCTCAGTTTTTGGAAGTGTAAAGTCATATTTGCTGCTGGATGATGGGCAGCTGCTAAGTTTGTAGAACCCTGGCTTAAACTTTCTAAACAACAGATGCCCGCAAACTGCCACAGAAGCCATGTGTTTATTCACAATCATCTGTAATAAGCTGGATCATAATTTTTAAATAACATAAAAGCCAAAGATATGACCAGAAAAGACTTCGGTTTTCAATTTCCAGTTTTTCAGATGGCTTTCAGCCTGTTTGCGTGTATGTATGCATGAATTGGTGGGAAGTTAAGTAAGATGTTAAAATACAATCAATGAGGCACTGTGGGCAGTATCTTAGGTACTTTGCAGCAATTCCAAACATTTTTGTTCAAACATGTGGAATACTTGGAGCAGTTTGAGGTCAGGCAGGGCACACTAAGAAAGGCCAGACTTTCATCAACCCTGATCTAGAACCAGACTGAGCATCCTTATCCTGATGATCTCATACTTAGCGTAATTTCTTTGTTTCTTCATGGCAGAAGGTTGCACCAGATGGCCCTTCCAGCCTCTAGAAGTCTGTAAAAAATCCCTGTGCAAATGACAAGTTCAGGGCTCTCCAAGAACTACTTGTACCTTCTCCTAGAGCTTCCCCACATGGGTAGAAAAAAGGAGGGTTTCGGGAATTTAAAAAAAGGAGGACAGAAAGAGGGACAAAAAGATGTAGAAATAATGAACTTCCTTATTTTGACTCAGGCCCTATGTCCTGCAAAAACTCAAGAGATTAATCCCAAAAGAGATGAGGTTCCCAAAAGAAAAGAATGCCCATCCTGATCTAGAAGGCGTCCATTTTAACCAGACATTAACTCTGTTGCAGAGCAGTATTTCTTTCAGCCAGCAAGTCTGCACATGACAAAGAACCATGAAATCACTCTCCCATCCACATACGCATCTCCACTCTAATTAGAACTGATGCATCCGAATATTAAGAGGATGTTTTCATGCACTGCTCTATTACAGTATTTGGTTCCCACACTACTCAACTGTCTCTTTATTGGACTCTTTCAAAGCAGAAATCCCATCTGGACAGAACTGCCTATTCACAGAAAAATTAATTAATTGGTCTCGAAATCTGACCTAGCTAAGAGAACACATTCATTTAATGCTGTTTTATACAGTGGCGTGGTGTTGTGGTTTGGCATTGGATGATGATTCTGGAGACCAAGGTTCAGCCATGAAAACCCACTGCATGACCTTGGCCAAGACACACGCCCTCAAACCCAGAAAACCCCAATATCATAAGTCACTTGAAGTTGCATGAAGGCAACAACTACAATGATAACAACAACCCTCTTCAGTGGAAATGAGGAGCAATAAAGTATATGTGGGAGAAGTCAAGTACAGCCACTGTGAGGCGTATTCTTACCAGGCACATCTTTAGAAGGTTATTTCTACTTGCAAGAAAGATCCACAAAGGCCACAGATGTTGCAACTATTAAATTTCCAGTATGAAGCTCACAGAGAAGCAAAAGAGAGCAGAGCACCACGGGCGATGAGTAGAGAGCTTGGTAAGCCTAACCCATCCTACTTCTGCTCAGCATCCTCATGATTTTGCTCCTTCCTACCAACCACTCCTATCCATGGGGTACTTCTCAGAGCATCCCGAGAACAAAGACAGAACTTCACTCACCCGAGATGGTGACCTGTGAGCATAGCTTCATTTTTACTTTACAAAGGCACTACTCCAAGAGATGCGCATATGATCCTTACCTTTGTCACAGCAGTCTGCCAACCCTGAAGAAAATCAGGATGATTCTTCTCTTTAGCTTCTGTTAGCAAGTATTTCCGTATGTTCTTTTAAAAAAAGGAAGAGGGGATATGAATCAGGGAGACTTAAATTACTCCATGAAAACCTGTTTCCTTGCACATCATATGTTCCAATGCAATATAGTGAAGAACATTTGACTCACATTGGATTCCCTAATTGGTCATGACTTGAACCAGGGAAACTTGAGTTTTCCAAGGAAGCCTCTAGCTCTTCGTATCAATGACCCAATGAAACTTATCATATCTGTGGGACAATTTCATTTCATTCCCCCACACAAAATGTCTTTTCTAAACATTTCTAGGATTTCCAACACAACTATATGGTATCCTTACACCAGAAGTTCATTTAAATATGGTTCACTAGTATCTACAGTTTTATATATCCCCTGCGGATATGGGGGCCGTGCTGTAGTTCATCTCCGCAACCATTCTACATTCACTGCCCTGAGATTCTTATACTGAGGAGCAGGATATAACTGTGATACATAACAGGCACAAACTAACAGTAATTTAAATGAGGAAGAATAATCTTAAACTTTGTGATTTTAATAATTAAACACCAAGTGCTTTTTTTGAAAGTAATCATTAATGAGTTTTGGAATTCATTATCTGCAGCCAATTTGGTGGACCAGAAGACATTTTTAGAAATTTTAACAGTTTTTAAAAATTAAATAAATACACTATGCAAATAAAGATAAAAATAATGCATTAGTTCTGTACCTTTCTTTCGATACCATAACAGAAACAAATATATATTAAAAATTATTTAACATGCCAATGCTAAACGTTTTAGGTTCTGGCCCTGGACCAGTTTCTATAGCAACCAAATTGAGAGAGTTCATGTTCTCCCCTTTCGGCCAAAGAGTATCTGTGACTCACAGATTTAGCAAGTGTTCCTCTCCGAAGTATTACTGCGAATGGACAAAATCTTAACAGAATGAGAGAACAAGTCTTATTTTGGGAAAGACTGAAATATATTATTAGAACAGATGTAACAGTCGCTCTTACCTCGACACAGAACTTAAAATGAATGCCTTGAGAGTCATAAAATGAAATAATACGGTTAGGAAGATTCACAGTAATTAGGGACCAGTGGACTTCCAGATGAATGGGAATTAACAAGAGAGTCTTCTTGAAGAGGTCCACCTGACAAAAACAGAAGATTAGTCATAAAAAGCAATGGGCAAGACAGGAGGTCTTGGGAAAGGGTGATCTTCCACTAGCTTACTCAGGAGAATACATTTTCCTCCCAGCTCTGAGCAGCCCCGAAGCAAACATGCACACACAGGGAGACAACGTATGGGGGTTATACCAACCCTAGTGTCACCACTGCCTTTTGCCACTCTACTTAAAGAAAGGAATGGTTCCTTTTCTTATAAGAGTTAATACTGTAACTTAACATACAGTATACAGTGTATATATATAGTAGTTACTGAAATGGACATCCAAGTGCCACCTCTGTGTTGATTGAGGCAGGCAGGATTTCCCCGGGTACTGGTTGTGGGGGGTCGGGAGCAGGTGAGGGTTTTGCCCTCCTTTCTGCTAGAGATCCCCGTGTACAACTAGTGGGCCACTGTGTGACACAGAATGCTGGACTAGATGGGCTGAGGCCCGATTCAGCATGGCTCTTCTTATGTTCTTATGTTCTTATATATATACACATATATGTGTGTGTGTGTGTGTGTATAGAAGCCCAAGAAATAAATAAATAAATGTGTGTGTGTGTGTGTGGATGGATGGTTCCTCTATCTATCTATCTATCTATCTATCTATCTATCTATCTATCTATCTAGAGCAGTGGTTCTCACCCTGGGGGTCGCGACCCCCAGGGGGGTCGCAGCGCCATTTTCGGGGGGTCGCCGAAGCCGAGCCAGCCAAATGGAAGTCCGCGGCCGGCTCCCCTCTTGCTCTTCCCACAGACATGTGCTAGCCAGGAGGAGGAGCTTGGGAGGCAAAGCCACGTGGAAGAAGACTCACCCTCTGTTATCTCCGGTGAGGTGGGTGGACTTCTTCCTGGCGGCCTCAATGCCTGGCCGCCGCCCCTGGATGCCCCCGAGCTTCCCTCGCCTCCACCCGAGGTCCCTCCTTTCCCCAACCCACTCGAGCCCCCGTTGGGTTGGGGAAAGGAAGGGGGCGCCCAGATCCTCGCTGGCATCCATGGGCGCCTCCCTCCTTTCCCCAACCCACTCGAGCCCGTTGGGTTGGGGAAAGGAGGGGGCGCCCAGATCCTCGCTGGCATCCATGGGCGCCTCACTCCTTTCCCCAACCCACTCGTGCCCCTGTTGGGTTGGGGGAAAGGAAGGGGGCGCCAGATCCTCGCTGGCATCCATGGGCGCCTCCTCCTTTCCCCAACCCACTCGAGCCCCGTTGGGTTGGGGAAAGGAAGGGGCGCCCAGATCCTCGCTGGCATCCATGGGCGCCCTCCTCCTTTCCCCAACCCACTCGAGCCCCTGTTGGGTTGGGGAAAGGAAGGGGGCGCCCAGATCCTCGCTGGCATCCATGGGCGCCTCCCTCCTTTCCCCAACCCACTCGAGCCCCTGTTGGGTTGGGGAAAGGAAGGGGGCGCCCAGATCCTCGCTGGCATCCATGGGCGCCTCCCTCCTTTCCCCAACCCACTCGAGCCCCGTTGGGTTGGGGAAAGGAAGGGGGCGCCCAGATCCTCGCTGGCATCCATGGGCGCCTCCTCCTTTCCCCAACCCACTCGAGCCCCTGTTGGGTTGAGGAAAGGAGGGGGCGCCCAGATCCTCGCTGGCATCCATGGGCGCCTCCCTCCTTTCCCCAACCCACTCGAGCCCCCGTTGGGTTGGGGAAAGGAAGGGGGCGCCCAGATCCTCGCTGGCATCCATGGGCGCCTCCCTCCTTTCCCCAACCCACTCGAGCCCCTGTTGGGGTGGGGAAAGGAAGGGGCGCCCAGGATCCTCGCTGGCATCCATGGGCGCCTCCTCCTTTCCCCAACCCACTCGAGCCCCTGTTGGGTTGGGGAAAGGAAGGGGGCGCCAGATCCTCGCTGGCATCCATGGGCGCCTCCTCCTTTCCCCAACCCACTCGAGCCCCCGTTGGGTTGGGGAAAGGAAGGGGCGCCCAGATCCTCGCTGGCATCCATGGGCGCCTCCCTCCTTTCCCCAACCCACTCGAGCCCCTGTTGGGGTGGGGGAAAGGAAGGGGGCGCCCAGATCCTCGCTGGCATCCATGGGCGCCTCCATCCTTTCCCCAACCCACTCGAGCCCCGTTGGGTTGGGGAAAGGAAGGGGGCGCCAGATCCTCGCTGGCATCCATGGGGCGCCTCCCTCCTTTCCCCAACCCACTCGAGCCCCTGTTGGGGTGGGGGAAAGGAAGGGGCGCCAGGATCCTCGCTGGCATCCATGGATGCCTCTGGGCTTCTCTCATCTCCACCTTCCCTCCCTTTTCTTCTTTCCATCTCTCCTCCCTTCCTTCCTTCTCTACCTCTTTCCTCCCTTCCTGCTTCAAATCTAAATTTCATTTATTTGTAAATAGAAATAAATATTTCACAATATATAATTACATATTGTTTTTGTAATTAATCATTATGGTTTATGTTCACTTCGTAACAATGAAAATACATCCCACATATCAGATATATATATTGTGATTCCTAACAGTAGCAAAATAACAGTTATGAAGTAGCAACTAATATGACTTTATGGTTGGGGGTCACCGCAACCTGAGGAACTGCATTAAGGGGTCACGGCATTAGAAAGGTTGAGAACCACTGATCTAGAGGAACCATCCCCTTCTCTGAATAGATTGGAAAAGGCAAGAGTTTAGTCCATCCTAGGTGTTACACCCCTGCCAGAATTCACCTTGCACTCAACACCAGCCAGGAATCCAAAATTAGTAGTAAAACAGTTTTGAGAAAAGTACATATGAAAAGAAAAAGTCACCATAAGAAATAAGAAAGGCAAGATCCAATGGGAAAAATAATCATCAAATAATAAGCCAAACCAAACTGGCAATAGGAAAAAAAAACACTCCAAAGGTGATAATCCAAACAGTCCAAAGCTGTTCAATAAGACAAGGTACAAGGAAACCAGAAACAAATATGAGCATAAATCCAGGAAAACAAGTATCAAAATATGAATATGAATCCAAAAGCAGGACTATAGAAAACTTCTCAAAACAAGAGTCCAAACTTCCAAGATCTTAGACTCAAAACATGAACTGGAAACAAGGTTTGAGATCCTCACTGTTCTGCAGGATTGTCTGATCTGAATTCTAAAAGGAACAATTCTCTGATCCGAGGTCCACAACCCATGAAGTCATGCCTGTGACCTTGACTGCCTTGCCTGTAAGATTTCCCACACTGCTATTTCTCACGGAGTCTCTGTGACCTTCTTAATTTGCTTGCTTCTTCCGAGATGAAGCCTGAGATTTCTGCTGACCGCAGGTGTGCTTTCAGGTGAACTTTCTCACCCATCCAACTCCTTATCTGAGGTTGCTATGAAATGACTAGGCAAAAAGCCTTCGCCAGCCAATGCATCTCCCTGTCTGCTGGACTTCCAAGCCCATTCTCACAGACAGGATTTAAACTCCCCTCATTCAAAAAACCCATTCACTCACCCAGGCCCTGGAATAACAATCTCCTTATCCTCATCAGCTGGCTGAACCACAACACTAGGAGAACCTTAAAAAAGCAACTCTACTCTCTCAGCAGGGAAGAACTAAAAAGGTGCTGCTGGCACCACCTGGATGAGAAGTCTAAGTTAATACTGTACCCGATCCTTGGACAAGTCAACTTAGTGGGGGGGGGGTTGGGGTTGTCTATTTTTTCCATTGTATCCACAAGTATACATGGTGTTTTGTATTTTGGCAATCAGAAAAGGGGGATTAGAAATATAGAGGCTTTCACTTCCACTCAGTAAGCCTGTCTTGGCACATACTTGTCCACTGAGTCAATTTATTTGGCCAAATCCAGGGCTACACAAATAACATTACCCAAAATCACTTATTCCATTTTAATGGACAGATAAAACCATGTAATGAGCAGAATTAGACTTGGAGCAAAGTTTAGACCTGCTATAATCCATAACGGCCACTGAGTCAGTCATGACATCCAGGTAAACCACTACTGTTAATCTGCTTTATAGTGTGAAATGCCCTTAGAACTTTGTTATTAGATGACGAGTACAGATCACACAGAAAATAAAAGCTAACTAAATTGCAACACAGAAGAACCCTCCTAATCTACCCCCTTCCCCCAGTATCTTCAATTTCTCAAATGACATATAAAGGCGACAACGGCGGATTGAGTCCTAATTTGGTTTCTGCCAAATTAAATTAAGATCTTTGGCTTTGACTTCATGACAGCAATTCTGCAAGAAATGGGGCTACCAGCAAACCTTCTGAGTGGGAACAAGTCCACTCATCTTGTTCTTTCCAAGCAGGCAAAGCCTTAGAGAAGAGTTCTTCCAACTCCAAAGAACACACGTTTCGTGAAAGGCAAAGACTTCTTCAAATACCCTTCAACAACTAATTCAAATCTACAAAGTACCATCTGTTTACTTAAAGCTGCTCCAGATTCAGAAGTAGTCATGCACCTGGACTATGAACAGCAAGGGAAAGACTGAGGACACAGAGATGGAGGAAGAGAGAGGGAAAGGACAGTTGCAGCCAACATATGAGTAATATGGTTTTGCAGGAGAGGCTTGGGCAATGGTAAGGCAAGTGAAAGACAATGTGAAATCAGCAGAGGACTTGACAGGAATATTAACACACACACACATAAATCTCCTCAGGTGAAATAGGTAGTATACACCCTGTCAGTCCAGATACAGTTCTGCCCCTTGTTTTTCATCTCTTTCATCAACACTCAAATGCTCAGACACACTAGATGCTAAAATCCAGCTGCCCAACTGGATAAGCTCTTTCTCAATGGAGTGGGACTAACTTCAGTGTCAGGGGAAAGGCATGTGGAGGAAACAAGACCACCATTTTTCTACTCCCCTCTCTCCAATTCCTCCCAAGTTAGTCCCAGCCTGAAATTAATTAAAGTCCACTTTTTTTTTTCATGTCAGGAGCAACTTGAGAAACAGTAAATTGCTTCTGGTGTGAGAGAATTGGCTATCTGCACAAATGTTGCCCAGGGGACATCTGAACATTTTGATGTTTTGCTATCCTTGTGGGAGGCTTCTCTTATGTCTCCACATGGGGAGCTGGAGCTGACAGAGGGAGCTCATCCCCGCTCTTCCCAGATTCAAACCTCCGACCTGTCAGTCTTCAGTCCTGTTGGGACAAGTGTTTAACTCATTGCACCACCAGGAGCTCTGTGCACATAGGAGATACACATCATGTGAGAATGGTACTTTTAATGCTTCTATACACACAAGACTCCCTGCTGATTCATGTCTACATAGCAAGTAAGGGTAGGAGTTTCTGATCCCTGCTGGTAGGAACAATTAGGTTGGCAAGCATAAGCAATATACTTTTTCTATAGTAACCCTTGTGTAGATAGCTGCTTCCCCAACTGTTTTTCATGCAGGTCTTAAAGACCTGGTTGTTCCAGGTTGTTTATTTGAAAAGAAAATAGATTAGTTAAACTGTCAGTGGCTGTTTTAAATATTTATATTGTTTTAATTAACTTGATTTTATATGCATTTTTGTTATCAAGGTTTTCCTGCATGAACTGTTGGGGTGCAGGTTTCACCTCAAAAGGTGAAAGGTGACATAAAATATTTTAATTGAATTAATAATTTCTGAACACCTTCTACCAAAATAAAATTAAAATACATACACACTAAATCTGCTCTGCCACCTCAGGTGCTCCTTATGTAGGCCAAACCTTACACAGTCACTCCGCGTTCTGTTTTCCTTCCAGATGCCGTTTATTTGACACCATTTGCTTGTTTAAACAGAAGCTTCCATTTATTTTCAAGAAAACATGCACCGGCTACTGCCCTATATCTCTTCGTGCTGAATTATTCAAAATCAATCTTTTTTTTGACAGCGTGCAATGTGATGGCATTAAGTTTTAAGCATGAAATTAGCATTTCTAAAAGACAACCTTCAGTACACAAATACATATGCCAGCAGGCCACAGTCAAAAACCAACGAAGGAACACTGTTCAGCATACATTCCACGAGTGAAGATCTGGAAGGCATATGAAGATATGGAAATAGCCCCAGGCAAGTGAAATGGATTGCCACTTAATGGATAGGACAAACATTTTTGCAAGGCCCGTCTCATGTTTAATACTTAGTGCGGGCCTACTGACTGCTTGACATAAGAAGAAGGTCCCATGGGTCAAATAATACCGGTTACTATTATATTGAAAGGAACTGGGGGAACAAACAAAAAATCACATATGTGTAAGGTACCAGTCCACAACAAATATGGCCCAAAACATCAGATTTGGTATTTCATGGTGTTCTCAGCTTCTATAAATAGGTTTTAAGGGCCATACTCATAACTTCAGTGTGGCATGTAATTTATATACCACTATACTACCCTGAAAACACCTGAACTCATATGATTTCAGGGGCAAAGCCTGAAGGCCTCCAAGTAAAGTCAGGAAATAATAGTGCCTGAAACCCTATAGAGCAGGCATGGGCAAACTTCAGCCCTCCAGGTGTTTTGGATGTTTAACTCTCACAGTTCCCAACAGCCTACCTGCAGTTCAAGTCATGGGGAGGGGGTCATATTTTTTCCTGAGAAAACTGAAATAACATTAAATGGAAAACTATGAGGGGACACACATAGTTGAAACTCTGCTGGACTGGCCACGTTGGCCGAAAGTCCAATCACCGTCTCCCAAAGCAGTTACTCTACTCCCAACTCAAGAATGGAAAACATAATGTTGGTGAACAGGAAAAAAGATTTAAAGATGGGCTTAAATCCAATCTTAAAAACTGTAACATAGACACTGAGAACAGGGAAGCCCCGGCCCTTGAGCCCTCTAACTGGATGTCAGTTCTGACCAGTAGTGATGTGGAAGTTGAAGAGGCATGAGTGGAGGGCAAAAGGGAGAAACATGTCAAGAGGAAGGCCAAAACTGACCGGGACTGCCTTCCACCTGGAAACCAATGTCCTCACTTGAACATGCGGATCAATAATAGGGCTCCACAGCCACCTACGGACTGCCTGCCAAGACACTACACTTGGATGATCATCATCCTCAGGCTATGAGAGATCGCCTAAGTAAGACTGAAAGCCACTTGTTTAATTAGATAGCATAAAATGCTGTATACCTTCACTCAGCACAGAAGTATTCTATTTATGTTTTTTAATCTAATTTCACTTGCTTCATTTCAATCCCATATTAGGGACTCAAGATGGCAAACAGTAACATAACACAACTCAATAAAATTTTTAAAAAACAGGCAAATACAAGAACGCAAATATTTGTGTCATGAATACAAGTTAAAATAAAATAAAATGCAATTAAAATTTCATTTTAATTTCATTATTTTATTTGATTTATTAAAGTTATAGTTTGCTCAGGAAGTGATTACAAATTGAATGTACTCTTTAAATATTATTATTACAAATGAAGCTACCAGGTCTTGAACTATAAGGAGCACCTGAACTATAAAGAACCTTTTGCTAATCTAATACGAGAAGGCAAAAAAAAATCCATTAAAGCAGATAAAACCTATCTAAACTAGTCAAAGAAAAAGAAAATATTTTTGTCCCATTTGGTTCTACCATAGTACCAAGCCTGAAGCACCCATTCCTATAAAGAGAACTAAAAGAAATAAACCAAGACTGGCAATTACAGCGATGTGAAATACTGCACACCATCCTATATAAATGTCTAGCTATAATATAGTTTTTAGAAAAGATCTGGGGCAAATAAAATGGTGAGGTCCCATTTAATGTTTCCAGTTTTCTTCCAAATCTTCATATCTCTACAGCACCATGAGGTCTGTAGGAAAGAAAGAATAATTTCCCTTTTAAAAGGCATACACTTCTTTCTGGAATGCGTGCAGGCGTGCACAGTCAAGCAGACAACCACATTTAGCCATGTATCATTCCGCTGCCTACCTAAACTACTTTGAATGCACACTGTTCCTAATATCAGGTTAGTCCTTCTTAAACCTGACAGAATTCCCTCCCACAGCTATGCTTGAGTAAAGGACCAAAAAGATATATTTCCAGCAGAATTTCACAACTCAACTTCTGTCTTCTCTGAGCTGGCCTTCCTGACTAGAGTTTGCTGGAACGCATTTCCTGAAAAGTTTAGAGCATTGACCTGTATTTACTGAGCTCAGCAATACTCACATTTAAAAATGGAACTTCTGTTTCTATCTGTACTTAAATACAGGAAGTATGGCCTTTCGTATATGAAAATAGGACATCTCTGCTGTGACAGCATCAAGCTAACTACTGGCTGGGGTTGAGCAGCTCATGCATTGCTTCAGTGACAATGGAGAAATGTGACATGTTTTGAGTGATGGAAAGGATCAAGACAGGAGTGCCAAAACTGGGTCTATAAGACTCAAATTAATAGGGGAGCAAGGATTTGAATGGAAGTTAAAATTAGGCACCGTGACAGACACATTCATGCCACTGAGAAGAAAAATCTCCATGTATGTCTCTTCTTCTTCAACAGGAAGGGATGCACAACGTATCACTGTATTAGCAGTACCATGTCTCTGCTATTCTAACCTCAGCACAGTGACATTGTCCTATATTTAGTACATCATATGCTCAGTCTCCTCTGATTATACAGCAGAGAACGAGAGGCAGCGCTGGTGTCTTCAGCAGCATGCCTGTGTCTCTCCTACCACCTAGTGACATCTTCAGTGAAGCAGCAGCAGACAAAAGTCAGAATTCTGATAGGTACATTTGCATGTAAGTTTCCCTTCCATGTGCAGAAGTCCTTTTGGAGGGCTGCAGGGGTTGGCAGCACTCACCCTACCCCAAATCACCGAAAGGCCCCTGAAACCTCCCTGCATGACCTCAGTGATGCTCCAATTATTTTGCATCTAAGTCTATGCGGATTCAGAGAGGCAATAAGGTGGAATGGTTTGAGTGACGGGTTATGACTCTTGAAACCAGGGTCTAATTTCTTGGTCAGCCATGGAAACCCACTAGGAGACCTTGGCCAGGTTGCACACTCTCAGCCCCAGAAAATGCCATGACAGGTTCACTTCAGGATTGCCGTAAGTCAGATATTACTGTAAGTTGGAAAGAATTTGTAGGCATACAACAAACAACAACACAGATTTTGCCAAACACTTTCCTGAGCATGTTTGTTTGCTATGAAGTATGGAACAGCTGCGCAAGGCAGCTTCAAGGACTTATCAGTAAGCCAAGGGCAGGGTATATGTCTCAGTTTAGCACATGCAGATATTTATGCTATTCTGAGGGATGTAGGATTGAGGTCAATGCTTTTGCTTATGTGAACACAATGGAAAATCTACTTCTGCTAAAAGAAACAGAGGTCCTTTATCTTCTGGCAAAACAACTGATTAGAATAACCATTCCCACAATGACAAATAGGGAGAAAAAATATGATAAACACCAGTGTGAAGAAAGGTGTCAAACTTGTGGCCCTCCAGATGTTTGGGCCTCCAACTCCCAGTCAAATAGCCACAAATTCTGGGAGCTAAAGTCCAAAACACCTAGAGAGCCACTAGTTTGAAACTACTGGTCTAAAGAAACAGTCTCAGATGTCATTACAGTGTTAAACTAAAACCTTTGGTGTTCCAGATGTTTTGGACTTCAGATCCAAGAATTTGTCATGCTGGCAGAGGCTCCTGGGAACTGAAGTACAAAACAGCTGGAGGATCCAAGGTTGGCAATTACTGCCATAAAGAATAGTTTGGATGATACTAAGCAGTCTTATATAGGTTAAGCATCCCTTATCTGGAATTCCAAAATCTGAAATATGCCAAAATCATCCACATGGATGACTCAGCTAGTGACACCTTTGTTTTCTGACAGTTCAATGTACTCAAACTTTCTTTCATGTACAGAATTATTTAAAATTCCATATAAAATTGTCATCAGGCTATATGCCTGAGCTATAGAAGGTATATATGAAACATAATCAACCTATATGACTTCCAAGTGTTCAAAGTACATCACAAAAAATTATCAAGGTGTAGTCATTGTTGCAAAATAGGACAATAGTATCCCACAGTGCAGGTAGGATCCTTGGGCTACGAAGAAAGAAGCTTGCTCAGAATCTAAATCCAATTGTTAGTTCAAATTAGGGAAGATACATTACACTAATTGCCAAATGACAGGTCAATACCTGTCAATGAGTCTAGTCATTTAATAGCTGGAGTTAGCCTCACAGTATCCATGAGAGTGATGAGATTTAAGATGGGTTTCCTGACTCAAGAGTTCAGCCTACACCAGGACACTACATCAGTACCCAGAAATCATACAGTGGAAATCAACTACTTCTTGAGGAAGGAACAAGAGCAACTTCATTGTGAGAGCAAAAATCAGATGCTCTTATTCTAGGGGAAAGCGTATGCACCCTTAAGTTTAATTAAAATCCAGTCGGGTGAGACAGGCCTTTGCAGCCGAACTCAAAATGCTACATACAAAGCAAGAACCAAACAAAAGGAGAGTTCTTCTGTGCAAGCTAAGTAACAAAATCCAATTTAATTTCCCATTCCAAGTAGCAGAACGGGTACATTTCAATTTATGAAGCCCTGTTTTCAATGAATACTTACAATAAAGGAATGACTTTATCTCCTAAAGAATCTGAAGGGGGTTGGCTCAGGCAAGCTACTGAAGAGATTACATTTTGGGGGCGCTTGCCATAGATGCAGGCGAAACGTCAGGAGGGAATGCCTCTAGAACATGGCCATATAGCCCATTTCCTTACCGAAAAAAAATGGCCTTTTAGCTCCAAAGCCTCTCTGCTTGCCTACAAATGTGGGACAACGCAGTGATTCCAGCCATGAAAGCCTTCAACAATACAGATCACATTTTTATATATAAGTACTTTACTTCTGTATTACATGGGGGAATTAAAGAAGAGCAGAACACTGGAAATGTTGGGAACACAGTGGTAAGAGCACTGCAGTGTGCATTTGTTTTTGTTGGTTTTTAAACCAAGTTAATTTGAACAACAGATTAAAATCATCAAAAAAAGAAAGAAAAGCAACTTGTAGAGCTGCAAAGATATTGTGCTGCAAATCTCAGTATCCTTGCTCCATTGCCTATGCTAGCTAGGGCTTCTGGGCATTGTAGTCCAATATCTGGACCAACAATTTGTACAACCTCCATTTAAATTCAGTTCCTTCAGAGATACTTCCTGTATGACTTAAACAGTAGTCAAAATCCAGCCCTTAAACCCTGCTAGCTCTCAACAAGGATTGGCAAATGTAGAAGGGTACTGGATCATATTAGCAACCCAGAAGACAGTTGAGGGCACCAAATCTCAATGCACCCCATGTAAAAGAAATGTCTCTAATGCCCTCAAAAGAGCATGAGGGCATTTAGATTGTGTTTGGGAAAAGGGGGTTGGCCCTTTTAAGGCATAGAAAAACCTTACTTAACAGGAATTGAGCAGAAATCACTTACAGTTTCATAAAAAGGCCTCTCTGCAAACAATTTTCAGTTTCTTGCTTTGAGTATCAGTAGGTTAATAAACTCTCAAATCCAGATATCTCACTCACCACACTTTCTATCCTCACCATGTCCCTGATTGCCATGCTTTGACACCCCCCACCCAACCAAAAACTGAAATATTAGAATAATGTAGGGTTTTTAAATCTGGGGACCTGGCAACAGAGGGCTCTAGAATTGCACAAGAGGCAGCCTGCATGGATCCCTTTGGCTGGAGAACTCCTATTCCTGCTCTAGAGGAAATGTCTTCAGAACCTCCCCAGCAAGATCTTTCTTATTGAAATAATAACTGTCCGGTAAAGAATAAACACACAGAATCAGCACGTTGGACAACTGCAACAACTCTTATTCCCAAGAGTGTTCCTTTCTCATTCAGTTCTGCTATGGTCAATCCAATGCACCAGATTAGTATTCCCGGGTAAAATACTAGGCTTGGCTCCTGTAATTTTAATGGCTATGTAAAAGAGGGAATCTCAGTTGGTTCTGTTTGCATGACATGCTACACTTATTGAAATTCTATTAAAAGTATAGCAATTGGGTGGAAAAACAAACGTGAAATATTTATGACCAATAGATCAAAGCATGATCTGAGAGAATACAGGTAGCTTTTGGGGGGTGAAAATAAAATTCCTATAGTGTTCCCTCGCTACTTTGCGGTTCACTTATTGCAGACTCGCCATTTCACAGATTTAAAATATATATTAATTTAATATTTAATGTTATTTTTGCTGTTTTGTGGGGTTTTGCCACTGCTGCTCTCCAAGGCACTTTCCCTCCTCAGTCTTCCCTCGCTCCCTCCAGCCTTGAAGGGCCTTTCCTTCCTTTCCTTCATTTTAAGTTTATAAAGACTTAAAATATAGTGAATAAATATTAAAATAAATAGAGCATCCCTACATCGCAGTTTTTCACTTATTGCGGGAGGTCCTGGAACCTAACCCCAGCAATAAGAGAGGGAACACTGTACTCACAAGGGGCCCTGAAACAAAATGCTGTAGTGCGGAATGCTCAAGGTTCTGATCAGGCAGGCCTTTTTTTCGGAATATTCAATTCAATTCCAACTATCTCTTTCCCCATATCTGAATTGAGTTCTCTAATCAATGCCACTCCACAACTATCCATACATCCTGACCACATCATTAATTATACTTTAGCAAAAGGAGTACTTTATAGGTATTTAAAATGCACCTTGGTCCCCATCAAGGTTTCCCTCCAACCAACAATCACTTTAAATTTCATATGACTGAACACCTTTAAAAAAAAGTTAGCACTAGAGAGTGCAAATCCAAATGCTTTTCTTCATAGTGCCATATATATTTATTTATTATTTATTTATATAAAACTTTTGTACCCCGACCTTCCCATCTCTATCGAGGGACTCAGACTGGCATAACAGCAAAGATTCAATGCTATACAATTTTAAAACAACTAGAACAACATATTAAAATACATTAAAACCCAGCATAAAACCACATCGCCATTAAAACAATTCCGCTCAGTCTGTAAAAGTGGCCATACATTCAGATAATAGCCAATCTCAGTCTATTCTGGGAGTCTTCACCAGCCTCCTAATGGACAACAGGGAGGGAGCAAATCTAGCATCACTTGGTAGAGAGTTCCACAGCTGAGGGGCGACCACAGAGAAGGCCCTGTCTTTCGTCCCCACCAGCCACACTTGCGAAGCTGGTGCGACTAAGAGCAGGGCCTCTCCGGAGGATCTTAATGTTCTAGATGGTTCGTAGGGGAGAATCCATTCGGACAGGTAAACTGGGCCAGAACCGTATAGAGTTTTGTAGGTTAAAACCAGCACAGAAGCTAATTGGCAGCCAGTGGAGCTGGCACAGCAAGGGAGTTGTATGCTCCCTGTAACCCACTCCTGTTAGCAACCTGGCTGCCGAGCGTTGGACTAATTGCAGCTTCCGAGCAGTCTTCAGAGGCAACCCCAGTAGTCTATTCTGGATGTAACCAGAGCGTGGACCACCGTGGCCAAGTCAAACTTCCCAAGGTATGGGCGCAGCTGGCGCACAAGCTTTAACTGTGCAAAAGCTCTCCCGGCCACCGCCGAGACCTGGGGCTCCAGGCTCAGCGATGAATCCAGGATCACTCCCAGACTGCGAACCTGCGCCTTCAGGGGGAGTGTAATAATATAATACACAGTCTTGGATTTTTTGTTGTTCTTGTACCTGCCAAAAGCCCAATAACTGAACAATGGGTTCTACTATCTGCAGGCTCTGGATCCACTGATTCAACTAGCCACATACCAAAAATATTGTTAAAAATCAAAGTATGCTGTTCTGAGGGGGGACCAAGGGGGACAAAGGAAGAAGAGCAGGAAATAGATGCCAGGTAGGCTGGAGATCGGAAGGAGGAGAGAGGAAGGAAAAGCAGGAAGCAGTTGCCAAGGTAGGAAGAGATGGTTGGGATTCGCTCACACATGGGAGAGTGAGAAAGAGTGTTAGCAGGAGAGTGGCTATGTACATGTGCAAGCTGCAACCTTTGGGGTGAATATGGGGCAGTTAGGGTATAATAATAATAGTAAAACTTTATTTCTAGTACTCAAGTTCTGTTCTCATCTTTTTATGCAAAGCACTTGACCATCTGCATCCTGGAACCAATTCCTCAAAGATATGGAAGGTCCTCTGTATATACTTATACAAACATTTCCTGTAGGTTTTTTTTAGCTTCCCATATCGCCTGTCTTTTTCTTTTGCGAATGCAGGAATACACTCATATCTCAACCAGTTATTTCCCATATTAAAATGACAGAAATTATCACACCATCAGATGTCTAGAACGTTTTATGTGACAAAAATATTCAGCAAATTAGTTTGTGCTATGCCGAGAGTACTATCCTTGACATACCTACAGGACTCTAAAATATATTTTACTGACCTAGCACAACACCAGTCAAGATCTAGGAACACTTCTAACATGCTGCCCATTTCTCTGGAGCAGTTCTAAGAAATATACTTCTAACACAAATGCTCCCCTTTAAGATGGTTCAGCATTTCTAACCAGCTACAAGATTTCAGTATTAATAAGTAGATACGTACCTTTTTTGTCCATCGTTTTACCCCATTATAGCCTTTGGTTACCAGCTGTCTATGAAAAAAGCTGTTGAAGAAATGAACCTATAAAGACAAAAGTGATCAGTGAGCCAAATGCTGAAAAATAAACAGTGCTACTAGGCCTAAACAAAGAACTCTAGCTTATTCTAAGTCAGGATTGCTACAAAAACCATGGGCTCAAAAATGAGAAGCAAATAATTAGTAGTCACATCTCCACAAAAACACAGCTGTCACCTAGTCCACTCCTCTGCCAATGCTGGAATCTACCCAACCTGTTTTAAAAGCTCCAACTAAGGATAGTCAGTCACTTTCTATTGTCAAACAGCAGTTGTCAGATACCCCCCAAGTTTAGTGAGACTCTCCTGTCTTACTTACAATTTATTATCTTTAATCACCATTGGGGTTTTTTTATTGTGTCAGAAGCAACTTGAGAAACTGCAAGGCACTTCTGCTGTGAGAGAACTGGCCGTTTGCAGAGGTGTTGCCCAGGGAACACCCGGATGTTTTACCATCCTCTGGGAGGCTTCTCTCATGTCCCTGCATGGGAAGCTGAAGCTGACAGATGAGAGCTCGCCCTGTCTCACCGATTCGAACCACCGACCTTCAGGTCAGCAGTTGAGCTGGCACAAGAGTTTAACCCATTGCTCCACCACGGCTCACCATGATTAAACATGATTCAACAATTAAATTGAAGGCACAATTAAAGACTTATATCTTCAGGCAGACCTACTCAATTTGAAACCATGAATTTTAACTTTGTTTTATTTGTATTAATGTTTTAATCTTTGTCTAATAAATTTTAATATTTAATGTGTTTTATCTGTATGTTTTGACTGTTTTGTACCCTTTTCTACTGCCTTGAGGAGAGGCAGGTAACAAACAAAATGTATTACTATTATTGCCCTGGGGAACTATGTGAACCCGACCTTTGCCCATGCTGCAGAGAAGTTCACACTAAAAACATAGTCAGAAAAAGACAATCGCTTGGGCTTTCTCTCTGGCAGCCTCTATTCCCACTAAATATATGCTGCCAGTTACCTTTGTACTCTTTTAAAAAGAAAGAGACACATGTATGCCACCTCTCCTCCTATACTATTTAGCGAATTCTTCATAATACAAGACAAAAGGAAGAAAGCATGCTTACCTTTTCAGGGACTGCATCCATTATTAGCTCACCATACATGTTGATAATCTGAAAAAAGTTTAGATAGTTAAGGTTTTCCTCACATTTTGGAATTCTTCCTCTACAGAAGAAGGTAATAAGCTCAACAACCTAAACCCAATTGCATATATCCAATTAATCAATTGATGAACATTAAGTCAGAACTTGAGACCCAAATAAACCCACTCAGTCTTTGAGCTCATCTGGAGAAGACCTTCTGGTAGTGCTTCGCTGCACCAATAAGATCATAGGGAGAGATTTATCTATGTTGGAGCCCCCAGTGGTGCAGCAGGTTAAACTGCTGAGCTGCAAAACTTGCTGAACAAAAGGTTGGCAGTTCGAATCCTGGAAGCGGGGTGAGCTCCTGCTGTTAGCCAAACACAAAATAAGGGGAGAATCGCTGCAAAGCATGCAATACACAGAGTGTGGTAAATAATCACATAAACTAGTTATAAAGCATTTTTCAAAGTGTTAATACACCAATTGACATCAGTACAAAATACATATGAAATACAAACGAAATAATATGCCCGCTCTGGGCTCCTACCCCACACGCTTGGTAGCGTTATATAGTGTTCAAGATTGTAGGGTTCGAGGAAAGAGTTCAAGGGTTCATAGTAAGATGGGTTTTCAGGTAGGTATGAGGGAGGAAGGACACCAAGCCCCTAGGGCCGTGTCGTAGCCAAAGAGCGGGTTGGCAAGCAAGCCGTGATGGAAGTCCAGGAAGCGATGGCAATACGGAGTTGTTTGCTGACCGGAGCCCGTTGGTCATTCGTAGATGTGTGTAATTGCCTCTATGAATTAGACCCTACCTATTTGGTATGGAACCGAGTTGTGTTGCCCTATTCTGGCCTTGAGAAAGACCCCGTTCCAGGGGGTCGAAACGGGAGTTGGACCATCGTACAGCGTATCCCCGTCGGCCCAACTACTCCTCGGAGACCCAGCTGTTACTCTCTATTTCCTGCCTCTCATATGCTTACTTTATCTGGGCTCCGGTCAGCAAACAACTCCGTATTGCCATCGCTTCTGGACTTCCATCACGGCTTGCTTGCCAACCCGCTCTTGGCTACGACACGGCCCTAGGGGCTTGGTGTCCTTCCTCCCCTCATATACCTACCTGAAAACCCATCTTACTATGAACCCTTGAACTCTTTCCTCGAACCCTACAATCTTGAACACTATTTAACGCTACCAAGCGTGTGGGGTAGGAGCCCAGAGCGGGCATATTATTTCGTTTGTATTTCATATGTATTTTGTACTGATGTCAATTGGTGTATTAACACTTTGAAAAATGCTTTATAACTAGTTTATGTGATTATTTACCACACTCTGTGTATTGCATGCTCTCCTGCTGTTAGCCCCAGCTTCTGCCAACCTAGCAGTTCAAAAATGTCCAAATGTGAGTAGATAAATTGGTACTGCTCTGGCAAGAAGGTAACAACGCTCCATGCAGTCATTCTGGCCATGTTACTTTGGAGGCTGCTACAGACAACGTTGGTTCATTGACTTAGAAATGGAAATGAGCACCACCCCCCAGAGTTCGACATAACTACATTTAATGTCAAGGGAAATCTTTATATTTACTATCCAGTATGTATTTTGCCCCAGTATATAGCCAACTCTTCCACTAAAAAGATCATAAGACAGTCTGGACAAACACCTTCTCTTATGTATGAAATGTTCCCCTCTGTTCTGATGACATTCATATATAGGCACGAAAGGTTAGGACGTACCTTTCAAGGTGAGTCTATACTCATGGCTCCTTCTTACGCCCAATAGCCTTCCAGAGAACATTCTTGAAAGAATTAAATTACATGAAGGATGTATTAAAATAATTATGCCTCCTCCCAAGAAAAGGGGGAAGGCAATTAGGCCTCAAATATTTGGTTTCCACCAAAACATATTGTTTTTAAGATTTTTAATGTTCTTATCGTTTTAGTGCTGTGTTACCTTGTGCATTTTGTAAACCACCCTGAGCCAATTTGGAAATGGTGGTATATAAATTGAAACAATAAATAAATAAATAAATTTCCATATGTATATCAATGTACACTGCACTGGAATTTGAACCACAGAAGGAGTTGATATTTCTTTGCAGGAATTTTGAGAAGAGGAAATGGCCCGGGCTGCTTCTGCTGCCTTGAACTCCATAAAGGGAGGGAAGGAAATAGATATGAAAGGTAATTGGTTTTATCCATTTGAGCTTCTCAAGCTTGGCCAGATATGGATGCTGAGCGTGACAGAGGTCAAGCTCGAATAGCAAGACTGAAGATGAACTAACTGGACCTATTCCTCACTTGAAGGCAGATGATTCATTTGAAATTTAACAGATCTGTCTACACTTAAGAAGACTCGGAGCCTTTATGTAGGTATCAAACAAGGCAGCCTGTTTTTGTGGACTTTAACATAGCAGACATGATTGATGCATGACTTCCTGGCCTGCTGCCAAACTGATGGATTGCACCCCTTTTGAAGCAGAAATTATTCTCTCAATACAGAAAGAGGCTACTATTCTGCAGCTCACACAGAGTTCTGCAAATAATCAAAGCGGCCGCAGGGGTTTAGATATACAAACATAAAAAAATATGTAAATACTTTTTTTTCCTAAACAAACAGAGCATGTCCCAAGCTCACATCTTTAAGGGAATTTTCACTTTTCATTTTTAGGCAGCCATGCAGATCATCACTTAATGTACCAGACAAGTATGAAAAGGAAGCTGTCATGGGTATTTGCTTTAGGGTTTTGTCTTTATTTTATTGGTGCAACTGAGTATCTTTAGAAGCTTCTTTTTCTCATTCCACTGAATAAGAATATTAACTGAAAAGTACATACTAATACTAGAATGGATTAAACATTTCAGCTCTAGAATTTCACTGTCTTATTTGTCACCTAATTAAAATACCTAGTTTTGTACACATCAAAACATCCTGTTGCATTGTGATGGTCCAATTAGTTTCAACCCAAAATCATCACTGCATTGAAGTACGGCTAGTGTGTATGTTTTGCAGCAGATAGCCATCAATAATATAAGCTTCTGACCAATGGAAAGGCAGAGAAGAAAAGTCACAATGCAATTTTGTGTCAGTTGTGGGGCAATTTTAGCTTAATTTTTCAGTGAAAACATGAAACTTCCATTCCATAGTGCTCCAAATCCATTTCAATAGTGAGAATCCAAAACAATAAGATAGTAAACTAGCCACCTAAATGTACTGATTTACAAGAATCTTGATCACAAATGTATTCATAGCAATTACAGGAAAGCACATAG
This sequence comes from Anolis apletophallus, assembly GCA_030556195.1. Taxonomy (NCBI): domain Eukaryota; kingdom Metazoa; phylum Chordata; class Lepidosauria; order Squamata; family Anolidae; genus Anolis; species Anolis apletophallus. The sequence goes on from JARBWK010000010.1 coordinate 15,279,671, forward strand.
ATGTGCTATGAGAATACATAGGATTTAAGTTCAATTTATGCATTGTTTGGTGATCTCTGATATTTATGAAGGAAATTGATAAATCTTTAACTATCAGCTATTAAAAACCCTCTCAAAGCCTTGATGTTACATCTCCTGGGCTTGACCCTATGTGGCTGTGAGATATAATACTCATACTTGAGTTTACCATCATCAACAACCTCCCTTAAAGCAGTGCTTCTCAACCTATGGTCATCCAGAGATTTTGAACATTAAGCCCCAGAAGTTAAAGTCAGATCAGGAATTCTGGGAACTGAGGTTCAAAACACCTGAAAGGCCAAAAATATTATCTTGGCAGTATAAAGAAGGATGTTAACAAGGTAGACCTTGTTCAGAGAAGGGCAATTAAAATGATCAAAGGTTTGGAAGCCAAGCCCTATGAGAAGCAGCTTAGGGAGCTGGGTAGGTTTAGTTTGGAGAAAAGAAAGTTAAGAGGGGGCATGATAGCCATGTTTCAATACTTGATAGAATGTCACACTGAAGAGGGAGCAAGCTTGTTTTCAGCTGCTCTGGAGATTAGGACATGGAGTAATGTTTTCAAATAGCAGAAAAAAAGATTCCACCCAAACATTAGGAAAAAACTTCCTAATGGTAAGAGCCATTTGGCAGTGGAATATGCTGCCTTGGAGATGGTGGAGATTTTTAAGCAGAAGCTAGATTGTTAGGATATACTGAAAATGGGGTGAGTTTTGAAAGGATCGACACAAAGGTTGAAATAGATATATGTGTTAAAGAAAAGCCCTCATGCTGGTGATCATTATATGCAGGTGCTTATTAAGGTCCTACATATAAAGTTTGGACCACACCCAGTGGAGTATAACTGGGTGTGTTTTAGGATACATGCTGGCTCTCTCATTTGGGAGTTGGAGAAGTCATGCTCTCTGCTTTTTGTAATGCATACAAGGACTATGTAAGTTTGTTACGCTGTAAGATTAATTTTCGATGCAATGCTACAAGTTTATGTTCCTGACTCTGCTGAAAAACAGCAAATTTATGTTTCCTTCAACTGTGTGAAGCTACTGTGTCTTTGTTGGACTAGATTCTGCATAAATGGCAACATGGATGGCCATATGTCAAGGGTCTTTGATTGTGTGTTCCTGCATGGCTGAATGGGGCTGGACTGGATGGTCCTTGGGATCTCTTCCAACTCTGATTCTATGATCTGAGCAGGTGAACTCCCCTTCCTTCTCTGTAATTACTCATATACATACACAGAAAATATCCAGCAACATTTAGTCCCTTATCTAATAGTAGCAATCAAAGCATGTGATACTTCAATGCTCTCAGAGCAAACAGCAGTTTGAGCAGAAAGCTACCCTGGTGCTTTCACTGCACACAATATAATTACAACTCTGATGAGTTCATTTGCAATCAAGACACCATGCACTAATGCAGGATTATATTAATGGAATCAAGGAATTAAGAACTGGAATAAAAAAAGGAATACCCCATCTTACTAATGGTCTAACTTGCAGCTCTCTATCATGCATAGACATGCATAGAGACACAAAAAAGTGAAAACAGTAACAGAAGAGAATCTCAATGGTGAAGGTGCGAGGATTTCCCAGATGATGGGAAAAATCTGTTAGCATACTGAAAATGGGATGAGTTTTTAAAGGATCAACACCAAAGTTGGAATAGATGTATGTGTTAAGGAAAAAACCTTATGCTGGTGGTCATTATATAAAAGTGCTGATTAAGATCAGCACCAGTAAGTTTGGACCACACCTGGTAGAGTATAACTGGGTGTGTTTTAGGATACATGCTGGTGCTCTCTTTTGGGAGCTGAAGAAGCCGTGTTCTCTGTTTTGTGATGCATACAAGAATTATGTAAGTTCATTACTCCGTAGGATTTTTTATTCAATGCTACAAATTTGTTTTTGATTTTGCTGAATAAGAGTAAATTTATGTTTCCTTCTTCGACTGTGTGAAGCTACTATGTCTTAATTGGACTATATTCCACATAAACTGCTACAAAATCTGCCTTCCCAGGGTTCCCAGTGTGGCCCAGAGATGCATCAATTGGCAATAAAAGTTAAAAGGATGGGGTGTGTTGCTGCTTAACACCTTTTTTCAATATGAGATAAAGATGGTTTCCCCATGCCATCTGATTTATGGCTTGCCAGTTTAGAAAAATATCCATTTGACTACATGTTTTAAAAACATTAAGAATTGAAATAAGGTATATGAAATTGAAAAAAAGGTGGTAGAGTGCCTGAGTCACAAATGAAGCCTTAATATTTTCAGAATATGATTTGTAGTGAGTCTTTAAACAAACCCTCGCTGCAAAAGGTATGTAGTTAATGAAAACAATCCTTGCTGGGCAAAAGAAAACATTTAATCTCACCTTTAAAATGCCCATCAAGAAATATAGCTACTTTAAAAAGCTGTTCTCCCTCAGAACTGATCTTTGCAATACTTTTCTGAATTGTACAGCTTTTCAGAACACCAGATGAATATAGCAAAATAATAAAACCTGATTACATTCCACCCCAACCCCACTCCAAAAAACCCCCAAAATTTGTGACAATCAGAAGTCATTAAAAAGAGCAACAAATTTGCTTTCACCTGGTCATTTAGCCAGTTTTGACCATCCAGCGTTGTCAGGTCATCCATATCCAGCATGTGCTTATTATAGAAGACCCGGAAATTGCAAGTGGAAGATTTGGGATGCCTTGTCTGATACTTCATGATTTCCTTAGTGATAAATGGCTTTCTGGAACAGATTTACAGAAATCAAGAGAAAAAGAGACAATGCTAAGTTATTCAGGCATATTAAAGAGGCAGCTGTGTAAAGCAGCCAATGGAATTGGGAGTACAAAGGAGTAGAGCTAAAAATTATACAAAGAGCAACTAACCGATGAGAAAAGTCTTCATTAAAGATTTCCTTTAATCTTCCCATAACATCCTTTTCACAGAGAGGAACTAAACTGCCGTATTTCTTCATGACTTCATCTAGGAATCCTTTAACAGAAATGATTTTTTTTGTAAAAATAACAAAACCAGCTTGTGTTATGTTTTGAGTTTTTACAATCAGTTTTCAAGTCAGGAAGCAAACACAGAAGCTAACACAGATGGTAAACTGAAGAAAACATTACAACAATACTGGGTTTGGAATGGGTTTTTTTGTTTATGAATTTGAGCCTTAACTGCTGCATGAAAAGAAGCATTTATCAGAGACGGATGTCTACCTCCTGCATTAGCCACAGAAAGCTGTATGCATTTATATAGGTCACTACAATTTGTTTGAAAGCCAAAATCTCTAAACTAAGATAATAAATAAATAAACAAACAAGGAACCATTTTCATCCACATGCCAGAGGCTCCATCTAGGTTTGGAGTGTCCTGTAGTTGGAGAGAGATGGATCAGAGTCACACAGCTGCATTACTTGAATAACTGTGCTTTAGATGTGAAGCATTTCCAAACAAAATATGAATAGTTTTGTTCTGAATGTTATCATTTACATGCCTTGGGGGGGGGGGGGGATACATATATACCTACCCCTGAACAGAAGTGAGGTCCTAGTTGTATGGTGTTATACTGTTACACTGATAAACAAGGAAGGCAAACCTCTAACAAAGGAACACCTCTTTAGTGTTGGAATGCAGCAGTGTGTTTGTAATGACCAATGCTATAAAGCTCAGAAAGAATGGGATTATTCTCTAGCCAATGTTACTGGAGTCAGGTGTGCTTATCTACAACGGGGAACGTACACAGCAGCTGCCTTCAGAATCCTTTGCTAAGCAAATAAAGGGAAAGCAGATAAGCCTCTGCCACCAGCTACACACAATGTTTTCTAAAATGTATAGGTTTGGCCACCTAAAAAGAAATTGTAAGAAAATTGAACACCAGTGGGGAGGGAAATTTTCCTGGATGATTTTCCAGGAAGAGGCTTTTAAGTAGTCTCTAGACCAGGGGTGGGCAAGCTTCGGCCCTCCAGGTGTTTTGGACTCAAACTCCCAGAATTCCTAACAGCCGGTAGGCTGTTAGGAATTCTGGGAGTTTGAGTCCAAAACACCTGGAGGGCCGAAGTTTGCCCACGCCTGCTCTATACAGTTCAAAATGTTTTTGTATACTTATTTCAGGCTTACCTGACCTAGTTTTTCATTTCCCATGTGAATATTACCAATTTTCTACAAAGAATTTGCTGGAACATATTGAAGTGCTTTTCTTTCTTTTTTTGTGGTGTAGGAGCCCATCCCTATTCTTGCAATCATCATAACTCAATCTGATATTCAAAAAAGAAGCCATGGAAAGGTAAGCAAAATCCTTCTGAAACACTTGTGTGCATATAACTTTTCAGTTGATTCTTAAAGCGATTGTACACACCAATTCAGTAACACATACCATTTCATCATCAGATTTTTGACCAGGTTGGGCAACTGCAGTGGGAATGCATTTAGGAATTTTGCACTAACTCAAGGGCTGCATTTTTCAAAAATTAAATTAAAAATAAATACATTTGGCCATTTAGTGTGATGAATTTTAATTGGGTTGAAGTGAAGGGAAGAAGGGGAGCATTTGCAAGTGAAGGATGAGATTTTAGAAGTAGTACCGTATATTCCGGCATACTAGATGACTTTTTATGTCTGGAAAATCTTATGAAAAGTTGGGGGTTGCCTAGTACGCCGACTATAAATTAAAATAATAAGTTAAAGAAAAAAATAAAACTGCCCTTAGTGACGCGGCTTGAGGAGGGAGAGAGGAGGAGGAGAGAGAGAGGGTGGAGGGAGGAAGAGCATGGGGAGGAGGAGTAGCAGCCCACTTTGCCACGGAGGCCGGCTGGGGCTTTCCCTGTGGCCCCCGCCGCTCTCCATTCAAGGACCTCCTCCAAAGGCTTGCCTAGGCCCAAGGAAGTGCCTCCGGATGTTGACTCCTAGCAGCGCTCACAGCATGCCTCTGGGGGCACATCCAAGGCACACCGTCACCCAGCGCTGCTAGGAGCCATCCGGAGACACTTCCTTGGGCCTCCGGACGCCAACTCCTAGCAGCGTTGGGCGATGGCGTGCCTTGGATGTGCTCCAGAAGCATGCCGGGAGCAGTAGGAGTCAGGGAAATCCTGCTCCCAGCATGCCTCTGGGAGCACATCCAAGGCATGTCGTCGCCTAACACTGCTAAGAGTCATCTGGAGACTCTTCCTTGGGCCTAGGCAAGCCCAGTGGCCTTCAGAGGAGGTAAGCGGCAAGGGCGAGGAGGTCCTTGAACAGAGAGTGGTAGGGGCCATGGGGGCATAGTCTTGGAAGGGGGGGTAGTCTTAAATGCCAAGTATACCCCTAACTCTGTATTTTATCTTTAAAAGTTGGGGGGTCGTCATATACGCCCAGTCACCTTGTATTCCGGAATATACGGTAGTAATAATACATTTACTACTGCCTCTCTGTGTAGTTCGAGGCAGAATACAGTTTTAAGTCAGGACTGGAGCGAGTGAGGCCTCTTCTACACTGTCATATAAAATCCAGATTATCTGATTTGAACTGAATTATATTGCAGTGTAGAAGAGGTCTGAGAGGGTTAGGAGTGATGGGAATTTTCACAAGGACAAGATTTTAAGATGGAGTGAATGAGTGATGGAAGAAGGGGGTGGAAATGTATGCAAAAGGGACAAGATTTAAAACTGGAAGAGAGTGAAGGGATGGAAGGAGGAAATAGGATTTTAAATTGGAGGGGGGTGGGTGGAACAAATAGGAGATGGGAGCATTTGCAAGGACATTTTAAGACAGGGCTGATATAAAGGGAGGGGGTGATAACACTTGCAAGGGATGAGATTTTTTGCTGTGTTTGGAATGAGAGAGGCAGATGGAAGAAAGGGAGGGGAGTATTTGCATAGCGTTTTATTGCCATAGCAAGCTGGGGCTTGTCTGTGCCAAGGCATGGCAAGCATTATTAGCTGTCTAAGGAGCCTCTACACTTTGGGGGGAAGGGGGTCCAGGGGTCCAAAGGATTGGATAACTAGATCGTGTTGCCCATGAGACACACTTCACTCAGACCATGGAATATTTCTAGCACAAAGTGCGACAAGCCAAGGGCTTAATTACCCTATATCTGGTATATGCCATCTGATAAGTAATATCAAACAATGTTTACAACGTTAGTACCTTACAATTCCACCAGTGACCAGCTAGGATTTCAGCTAAACATGTTAATGCCACTATTATCATCTCTACAACATGAATGTAACATATGATCAGACTTGGGATTCTCCATTAGATATGGACAAACATGCTAATTTCAGTTCCTCTAATTTTCTTTTTTCCCCATTTTCCATCTTACATCTATTTTGATTTCTATATTGGTGATCATTTTAAGTCTGCATGAAAATGTGTATTCATTTTCCTGTGCATTTCTCCCAAAATGGATATTATAATATATATAATTTTACCTAACATAATAGATTTTATATTTATTTTCATTTTGACATACACTTTTATCTAATACAATGGTTTTTAAATATTTATCTTGTCAAAGAACTGCCTTGCAAAATCAAACTACAGACTCCCTGCCACAATGAAGTGCGGCACAAGAAAATGGATATTCAGTCTTAAATCCTACTTATGCATACTACTTGATGTAGGACTGAAGTGATAGAAACAGTAAGCAGGAAGGCAGCATTAAGCATTTCCTTACCTCAGGTTTATCCCTTCCATTTGCCAGGGAATTTTCTTTATCCTGTGTTCCTAGATTTAAGTTTGCTACCCAGTGCTACATATTTGTACCTGATTTCCCCAACAATATGTGTTATGTTTGTGTTTTTCATAGCAAATGTCTACAAATATGGATTCAAACAGTGTGTATCAGCATCTGTAAACACCCAAAGACATCTCTCTAAGAATGCTGAAGCAATCAAAATTCTCAAAGTGCTTGCATGCATATTATTTCCTCGCTGTGGACTATGCCAGTATTCATAGCTTCTTAGAATAATCAGCTGAACTGCTAGCCTCAGTGTTAAACTACCATGCTAACACTGGAACATGAAAGTAGGACTGAGAGCATTTACTCAATGTAAGACAAATGCAAAATGTTCCAGAAGGGAAGTCTAATTTAAACAAGACAGTCACACTTTCCTAGTAATAGCAAAATCTGCAATTGAGGGAGTATCTATGAGATTCCTAGGAATGCATATGGCCTTGTGTCATAAAAGTATCATTTACATTTACCACAATCTGTGATGCATTTGTGCTTTCCATAGCAACTGTGGACAAATATGGGCTCTAATTGTGTGCACCTGCATATGTTTTAAATGTTTTTACTGTTTTTAATTATGCTTTTCTTTTAAAATGTTGTTTCCTTTTTAAACTTTTGTAAACAACGGATTTAGCTTAATCCTTTTTAAAATTACTATAAGTCTCATCTTTGGAGAAAGGCAGGACATAAAGTCAATAAAAAAATTTAAATACATGCTATATGAGTTCACCATAAATACACAGAAATGGAGGTCAGCTGGCGAAATGTTGTTTTCTCATTTTGACAACCATTTTCATACCCATGTGCTCTCAAGGAATCCCATATATCCAAACAGTATACCAGAAATAACTACAAGCTACATTAGTGTGCACCAACAAGTATGAGTCTGAATGCACCAGTGCATTCCCGATTGCTCCAGAAAGCAAGTTTTTAAGTGATCAAAAGGCCATTTCAGTTCTCTTACAACTTGCAAACATCACATGCCCACCATCTTTTTTTTTCCCAGAATGGCAGTATTATATTCAAAATGGGTAAAATGGCCTTCCATGTCTCAGTCATCATCATCCAGCCCGATCAAAGACTGTAGGACAAAGGATTGTAGTGCAATAAACCAGAAAAGCAGCAGCTTGTGGAAGACTGAATTAAACCATGAATTCTAGAGTTTTCTAATCTAATACTGCCATACTGAAAGAAAATGCTGGCCATATAATTTATGTAAGTTATGTCAAATCCCCAAGACTTGGTTCTTCCAAATGTCTTGTAACACAAGAAGCAAAGAAAAAGATCTGAAAGGTAATTGCCCCTTGATTTTGTTTGCAGACACTGATATCCTCAGCAAGCACAATTCTGTTAACAACACTCTGATCACAATGGTATGAAATTTCCATTATGGCAATCAGCGCTTGGCTTTGACTTCTGAGCTAACAGTTACGTTCTGGGACCAAGCTCACATTTGGTGAATTATGCTAAGCTCATCAAATGTAACAAGAGTACTAGGACATTATCAATCCATTGTGTTGTCGAAGTCTTTCATGGCCAGAATCACTGGGTTGCTGTGAGTTTTCTGGGCTATATGGCCATGTTCCAGAAGTATTTTCTCCTGATGTTTCACACACATCTGAATGGCCTTGCAGCTTCAAAGCCTGGCTGGTTGATGCCTGGGGGACTCCTTTGTTGGGAGGTATTAGCTGGCCCTGATTGTCTCATGTCAGGATTTCCCATTTTTTGAGTGGTCCTTTTTATTTACTGTCCTTTTTTAGAGTATTAAAATACTGGTAGCTAGATTTTGTTCATTTTCATGGTTTTCTCCTTTCTGTTGAAATTGTCCACATGCTTGTTGATTTCAATGGCTTCTCTGTGAAGTCTGACATGGTGGTTCTTACAATGGTCCAGCATTTCTGTGTTCTCAAATAATATGCTGTGTCCAATCAAGGTGGCCAATTGCAACTTTCACACTTGTCTCCCACCCTGGACATTCCTCAGATATATAAACTTCAACTTGCCTAGTTTCTAACAGACCTCACAAACCCTGGGGATGCCTGCCATAGATGTGAGTGAAACGTCAGGAGAGAATGCTTCTGAAGCATGGCCATACAGCCCGGAAATCTCACAACAAGCCATTATCAATCCATTTTACATGACCATCTGTCACCCAACAAGTCAAAGATAGCCCAGGATTTGGATATTGTGGCCTGCCAGACTGTACTCCTGGCGGGCTGCAGAAGGTGGTTTGGAATAAAAGTCAGCCCAGTTGTAGTGCCCCATAGACAACACCCCAACTTCAAATGTACACAAATGGAGCAAGGAGTGCAACAGTTGTGGCTACAAGAAAACACTCCTATAACAAGACAGAATTCCTAGGACAATGGTTATCAACCCTTGGCCCTCCGTGGATTTCATTTTACAACTCTCCAAATCCCTAGCCATATGCCACACAGGCTGGAGCTTCTGGAAGCTGGAAATCTAAAACATCTGGAGGACTACAGAGTGACAGCCACAGTTTTGGGATATTTAAGCAAACCTATAATAAGCATAAAAAGAAAATACATATATACCACAGAGCCATGCAGCCAACTGCTCATTGCTGACACAAGAAGCTCTCTGATTGCTTCTTTTGCCACTCTTTTGGGCCACTGATTTCTGTCCTGTGATTCCTCTCAGAGGCTCATCAAGAGGGCTTTTACAGTACGGGTGATCTAAGAGCTCTGCACCAAAAACATCCACATTTGCAGGTCCTTCCACTTCCATTTGGCTGCGGCTGTCTTCGTTTTGCACCATCTCAAGAGCAGGTCCATTGGCAAAGCTGTCATTTGGGCCCAGGTCCACCTTGGCAGGTTCCAGCAAAATCTCACTGGCCCCTGTAGCCTGACTAGATACTTCACCTTCTAGACCTGCAACAGAGATCTCTTTCTCCATTACAGAGATGAAAATATCACCAGGGCAGCCGTCCAATGGTGGCACCTCCCCCTTATCCTCTTTGTGCACAGCCTCTGCTTTAAAAGAAGCTGCTGCACAAAGCCCTGGCAAGCAGGCTTCACCAATACCATTTTGGCCTCTGGAGGCAAGGTCCTTTGTAAGTAGCTCGCTACACTGCAGCAGTGCATCCTCTGTAAGACAGGCATCCGTCCGATGCGTTTGACTCTCTTCAATTAATGGTCCTGGCATGTGATTGTTCATATCTGACAAGCTGAGCAAGGCCCAGCGAGAGGGACTTTTGGGTTGCCAAGGGGGAGACAAGGTCCTAGAATCAGCTGGGAAGGTCCCTTGATGGAGGTCCTCTTGCTGGTCTCTAGTGACTTTCTCCACCCAGTTCAACTTGCTTTTGTTCAACTTGCCGGTATTGCCCCTCCAAAGCTTACGATGAGATTTTGCGATTCTAATCCGAAACTTAATCACAGAAAGTTTCTTATACATCATAAATAAGGATCTTCTTTGTAAAATACACTGTTTAAATGTTGGCCTTCCCCGCACAGTCAAGAGATGATGGGTTCCATTTTGCTGGCGTCTTCGGCAGCACCGCTTTCTCCGAAAGCTATTTAGAACAATTTCACAGCTCCCATAATTACCATGCTCTTTTCCATTCTGCGTGAGACCACCCTTCTTTACTGGAAAGGCTGCAACCGTGGCCTCAGCACCATCGTGCTTGCCTTGGCAAGCCTCTACATCGACCCTTGTGCCACTGTGCTCATTCAGTAGTTTGCTCCGAATGAATTTCTTGAAAACCTCCTTGCCCCTTGCCAACTGTCCTCCGCTTTTGCATCTAGAGGGAGAATTTTTCACTCTCTTTTGCTCTGAGGTGAGGTTTTCTAGAGGGGCAATTTGCAAGAGGTTTACATTTAGAGACACCAATGGAGCCCCTCTTCTCTGGACCCAAAGAGCCGTCCTTCTGCACAATTTAGTTCGTTTAAGGCTAACGGACCTCCAAGTACACCACCTCCTTCTTCTAAGGACAGAAAGGTGCTTTCTTTGGAAGCAATATTGCCTCAGCCCCCAAAATCCCGCAGTCCATCCTCGACAACCGGCCAGCAACCGACTTCTCCGCTGTAAACTTTTCCTATGTTCTTTCATTTTTCTGCTGCATTATGATCTTGAAGTGAAGCTGCAACAGTAAAAGAAAAATAAGTTACATTTCAGGGAGCCACTCCCCATCAAGTTATATTGTTTCCACCTGTACAGTAATGTAAGCACTTCAATATATCTGCAAACATTTCTGGGGAAAGATGAATGCCAGAGGATCTATCACTTTTTCCTTAATCTAGAGCCAGTCTCACTATAATTTCTACCAGTGCAATGCAGGAAACTCAACATTTTGCACCCAATTCAATTGTCAATCTCAATGAAGCAGATGTCTTGAATCAACTATTGAGTGATAAGTCAACACATATGTAATCTCCATTGATTCATTAGTCTTAACTCATGAGAACTAGAAAGTATGTTTCCTTGGCTGAGCATGTCTTCCTCATTTGGAAAGCAATTCCATTGGCTCTAGTTAGTGGATCCTCCGGCTCTAATTTTAAAAACTGATTTAAGTTGAGTCACATATGTCCCCAGTGGTGCAGCGGGTTAAACTGCTGAGCTGCTGAACTTGCTAACTGAAAGGTCAGCTGTTCAAATCAGAGGAGCAGGGTGAGCTCCCGCTCTTAGCCCCAGTTCCTGCCAACTTAGCAGTTCGTAAACATGCAAATGTGAAATCAATAGGTACTGCATTGGTGGGAAAGCAAAGGCATCCCTTGCAGTCATGCTGGCCACCTGATCTTGGAGGGGTCTACGGACAATATCCACTCTTCGGCTTGGAAATGGAGATGAGCACCAGAGTCGGACACGACTGGACTTAATGTAAGGGGAAATCTTTACCTTTTTACTACGTATTTATTATATGGCTTATTATCTCAACCTAATCCATTTCAATAACTAGTGTTTCTAAATGTGTCTGGAACCAGAGTGGCCCTCCATGGGGCACTTGCTTTCACTTTTTGGAAAGACCTATGGAGCTAAAAAAAATACCTAGGAGGATCCACAAATCTACACTGGGGGAATATATCACACCCCTTCATAACTATATTGAAAGCATGTTGTTACTCAAAGTGGTAAAAAGAGTATCTTAAGGCTCATATTTAGCTATATTTATTATTTATTTATTTATTCACACTTCTAGACTGCTCCTTCTTTCTAGAAGCTCGGAGCAGTTTACAACAATATAAAAACGCACCACACAGCAATAAAATTACAGATTAATCTAAAATCTACTTTCTATTACAATTTGCTTAAAAGCTGAAGTTAATAACTGATAGCAGAGGTGTTCCAGCTTTACTCAAGAGAGAACACTTGGCGGAAGAGAGCCGTCTTGCACGCTCTTCGGAAGGAGTACAGTTCTCTAATTCCTTGGACTTCTTCAGGTAGAGCGTTCCACAAAGTCGGCACCACCACTGAGAAAGCTTTTTGCCTGGCTGAGGACAGATGGTATGTCCGAATGGATGGAACACTAAGAAGATTTTGCTCCTCGGATCGCAGGGATCTCTGGGGAACATATGGGGAGAGGTGGTCCCTCAGACCACCATTACACTTTTTCAGATGGGAAGTTATGATTGTCTTCACACTGCACTAGCAAGATCTTCGCTGAGGTCTGGATGGCTGGGTCAAGCTGCTCAGTGACTGTAACTGCCAGAAATAATGCTATATCTCACTCTCAATTTTCAGACAACTCTACTTGCTGCTATCCATTTGTATGTAATGCAACGGCCTGTCCAAAAGATAAAGTGATCTTTTGTTACAGTTAGACATAGGAACAATCAGCATTTTGTACTCTAAAGGTCATCCTGAAAAACATGCAATGACCAGTTCATATTTCACAAAACACTTCGAACCCTTCCAAAAGAGCGCAGATACAAGAAAACAAGTGATGGTACATGAGAAAAGATAGGGAAAATAATAAAGACAAAAGGGGACAATGTGAAATGCAGGAATCAAATTATGACAAATTACAGAGGCTATAAGTTATGGAGAAATTATAAAAAAGCTTGATGAACAGAAAATTAGAACAATCCTTGTAGCATCTACAGAAACTGATAGTATACATGTCAGTGCTTCCTAAAACAAGCAACTAAATGAAAAATTGTCTTTTTTCAATTCTTCAAATTTTACCAATGAAGGGGACCAAAAAAGGAGCTTTGGAAACATGTTTAGAAATGCACAGGGATTTCGGAGAAAAATGAACTATATGAAATATGTAATGTTCTTATAGAATCATAGAATTGGAAGAGACCTCATGGGCCATCCAGTCCAACCCCATTCTGCCAAGAAGCAGGAAAATTGCATTCAAAGCACCCCTGACAGATGGCTATCCAGTCTCTCTTTCAAAGTTTCCAAAGAAGAAGCCTCTACCACACTCCAGGGCAGAGAGTTCCACTGCTGAACAGCTCTCCTCACAGTAAGAATGTTCTTCCTAATGTTCAGGTGGAATCTCCTTTCTTGGTGTTTTGAAGCCATTGTTCTGCGTCCTAGTCTCCAGGGCAGCAGAAAACAAGCTTGCTGCATCCTCCCTGTGACTTCCCCTCATATATTTATACATGGCTATCACGTCTCCTCTCAGCACTCTCTTCTTCAGGCTAAACATGCCCAGCTCTTTAAGCCGCTCTTCATAGGGCTTGTTCTCCAGACCTTTGATCATTTTAGTCGCCCTCCTCTGGACACATTCCAGCTTGTCAATCTCTCTCTTCAATTGCGGTGCCCAGAATTGGACACAATATTTCAGGTGTGGTCTAACCAAGGCAGAATAGAGGGGTAGCATGACTTCCCTAAACCTAGACACTATACTCCTATTGATGCAGGCCAAAATCCCATTGGCTTTTTTTGCCATCCTATCATATTGTTGGCTTATGTTTAACTTGTTGTCCACAAGGACCCCGAGATCTTTTTCACACGCACTGCTCTCGAACCACATGTCCCCCGTTCTGTATCTTTGCATTTCATTTTTTCTGCCTAAGTGGAGTATCGTACAACAAACTTATTTTGTTGCTTTGAAATATAAAATGAACCATGTATGGCTTAGCTTACTGAATTTTGCTATCAGGTGCATTTATGAAACATCGACAGTACTCCCATACATGCCTATTCAGATTTAAGACCATCTTTGTTTAATGACAAATACTGACAGAGATATATGCCTACTTGAAAAACCACCATATTAATGTCAATGACACCTATTTCCTCATATGTGTACAGTAGATGGACATCTTCTGAAGGTTTCAGAGTTATAAAAGACTTTTTTTTAAATGATAGGGATCAGATGGGTCACTGTTAATGCTCAGGCTATTTAAAGACCCATGTTCTTCCATATAAAAGTTTATACAAGCTTTGAGATTTTCATAGGAGGCCTTTTTCTTAGACTCATAGAGTTGCAAGAGACCACAAGGGCCATCCAGGAACACACAAAGATGGCCATCCAATCTCTGTTTCAAAACGTAAGGCAGCATATTCCACTGCCAAACGGTTTGCAGAGTCAGGAAGTTTTTTCTAATATTTAGGTGGGATCTCTTTTCCTGCAATTTGAATCCACTGTTCCGTGTCCTAGTCTCAGCTTTCCCCATCATTTCAAATATTTAAACATGGCTACAATGTCTCCTCTAAACCTTCTCTTCTCCAAGTGTTGTCAAGCCATGGCACCTTCCTCCCTAAAAAGACTTCAAGTAATTTTTTTTAAAAAAAATGTGACTCCAAATTTGCAAAATGTCGAAGCAGATAGAGGTTCCATGATGGACAGCTGTACTCTAAAACTCTATCAAACCTATCCCTTCAATAATGTGTAACTTGTATCATTTATGTATTGTGTCAATTCTTATATATATAAACTGTATCAAATACTGTATATGTATCGAAATGTATCTTAAAGGTAGCTACCTTTCTGTGCCCTCTGTTGGCATAATCCCATTGGAAAGGAGATCACGGCAATATCACAACCTTTGTGTATATCACAACCTTTGTGTGTGTGTGTGTGTGACTCTCTTTGTCATCAGTTTGAGTTCAGGATGTTTGTTCATTCAACTTGAGGCTGAGAGTAGTATGCCATCCCTGAGGGGGCTCAGCAAATATGAATTACTGAACCTTTTGAATGGACAGACAAGCCCTTGATTGTCTGGAATTACCACATTTGTTTTTTGGATCGTGTGTCCTTTGTCTACCTGGAACTGGGCACTTGAGTTAATCAAAAACTCATCAGCATATCCATATCACAATTTCCATTCAAAAGCTCCCAAGAGGGTGTCCCTGTAATAGATTGCTCTTTCAAACTGACCAACTACTAGCTGTCTTTCTTCCCATCCAAACTGGACACAGTATTCCAAGTGAGATGTGACCAAAGCAGAAAAGATTGGGACTAAGACTTCCCTTGACCCACCCGCTTCATGGACATGTCTGGACCATGAGGGAGAGCCTTCTTCCCGGGGAAGGTAGACTGGATCCCTACTTATCCTCCTTTCACCAAATGGAGATCCTTTTCTCATTCTTGCAGGCTTTTCAGAACCATTTCTAAAGAATATTTTTAAATATTGTACTGTACTTTTTAAATTTTTGCCTTTTTAATGGACATGTCTAAGAGAATGTTTAATTCTGTAGTTTAATCATTTTTAATAAAAACTTTTTGTTTGTCTTTAACCAGCATATGTGTTAAGTTTTGTAATCCCTCTGGTTCTGGAGATAAAGGTGCATTTGTATGGAAAAATATTAATAGGTATAGGAAGAGATGAAGTAACCAAGCACCACTTTTGAGACAATTTGTATTTTAGCATAAATAAAAGCAAAAGACATGTCTAGGGACAGTCAACCTAACAATTGGAAATATTTTCCCATTGTTCAAATTGGCTACTTGTCAAGGTTGCTGAAAAACTTCATAGTTAGTTGCCCCATGCTCTTGAAAGTCTGTTAAGTGAAACCAAGACCTCTTAGAAGAACTACTGGAGCCAGAATTATAAAACACCAAAAATATTATAAAGATTCCTTATAGCAGCAATGCACATATAATTTAATTATACATTAAGGTTCAGGAGTAATTATTTTGTAAGGAAGTAACAGAATTCAGAATAACCTTAATATATTTAAACTAGCCAACTGAATTTCAGCACAGAGAAATGTAAGGTAACTTTAATTTCTTACCATCTAAAAACTAGTATTAAACATCCAACAAATTTGTCACATACTACTTTTACATTGAGGCAGGAAAAATGAAGGGCATAGATATAAGATGGGTAACCCCTGGCTTGACAAGAACACATGTGAAAGGAATACAGGAGTCTTAACAGACCACACACTAAACATCTGTCAAAATATGGCACAGCAGCTTAAAAAGTCAATGTGATTCCAGGCTGCAGACTAGGGCACTGAGCAATGGCATTAAACTACGGGAAAAGATATTCCACCTAAACATTAGGAAGGGCTTCCTAGCAGTTCTGAGTTCCTAGGCAGTGGAATATGCTCCCTTGGAGTGTGGTGGAATCACTTTCTTTGGAGGATTTTGAACAAAGGCTGGATGGTTATCTGTCTGGAGTGCTTTAATTGTGTATTTTTGCATGGCAGCAGGTTGGACTGAACGGTCTCTTCCAACTCTCATTCTATCATATTAAGATACGCTTTTTAAAAAACCATCAAGTTTGCTGCTTTGTTAAAAACAGCACATTAGCTCACTGCATTTCACCCTTATCTACCCCTTTAGCTAGTTTTTCCCCATTTCTCATTCCAATGAGAACCAGAAAAAAACTCACTCTCTGCAACATAGTCCTTACTTTTGATCCCAGACTGGCAAGTCATGACTTCATAACATAGGCGACACTGGTCTGCCTAGGTGGGACAAGACACTTTAACCAAATAAGCAGGTTTTGAATACACACACACACACACACACACACACACACACAGCCTATTTAACATTTCACCATTCCAGAATGTTCATGCCAATACCCAAGTGCTACATCAAAGAACTAACATGGGGGCACAAACAGAACAGAAAGTTCAACTCATTAGTCTGTTTTCATTGCCCCAGAGAACAGAGAGCAGCAGATATTCTCATGGCTGGAAATTTCTGCACATTCCACAGACAGCTGAAGCCTTCCCAGAGTCTGCCCACACTTCAAAAGCTTTCATGACAATAAATACAGCATATTTTTCATATGGCACAAATCGCCAGGAGAGTCTACCTGACAAAGCTGGATGCAATCTCTCCATCTTACATTATTTCCATGTGTAATTTGTTTTTATAACACTTCGTCTGCTAGGCAGCACTTTTAACAAAAATGCGAACTAGAGACATTTTGTTCAAGTACCAGAGTTTACTGGCCGACCACAGCACTGGCAAGTAAAATAAGCGACACAAGCAAACCCTAAAAGCAGAAGTGGGCAACTTAGTCAGCGCCAGGAGGCTCACTGGAAAAATCCAGCCAAAGGACTGTGGCAAATCTAAGCAACTTTTTTGCTACAAGAAGGAGGATAATTGTGAAAATGAGAATGTATGGAAACAAGAAGCTTATTTGCAGTAGAACATGGTAAAGAAGCAAAACAGCACAATGCAGAGCAGGCAAAATATTGGCTATTCAAGAAGCTTCCAAACCAAATGCAAATGGTGATTATTGCTAGCCTTCAAAATAGTTACACTATAATTAAGAATGCTTTAAAAAGTACTTGACTACTGCATTCTTAAATCAGTAGGAAGGATGTTGAAAGGCAGTGATTGTACATTTACAGCAGAGGTTGGCTATTTTACTGAGTTGTTCCAGTGGCTATATAGACCGCTCAAAAAGCAAAAACGTGGATATGGTCAGAAACCTATCTGTGGTTATTAAAATGTTACATGCCACTATTAAAAGTCATTTGCTACTCCCAGCTGACCTGGACCATGAGTTTGAACTGGCAAACTGACTTAAATTGAATGTACATAAGAGTTTTAATTGCTGTTTTAATTGTGATATTTTACTTGTACATTGCTGGCATCTAAAGGTTGCCTATTGTAAGCCACCCTCTGGAGGTGAGAAGGACAGGATATAAATACTCTAAATAAATAGAATAGATAGATTAATAAATAAATAAAAATAAAATGAGATGTCTTAAGGAACCTAGAAAGCTCAAGGGCCAAAAAAAACCCATCCTGGGGTGGGGAAAATGCAGTCTGGAGGCAGCACTTTGTCCAGCTCTGATCTATAGAGAATTGGGTGGTGCAATGGATGGACAGACAATGCAGAATGATTTTAAAAAATGTGTACAGCCATGAAGCTTGCTTCATAAGAATGGAAGATGGACATTACGCATAGCCATCAAAAGTTTAGGGAGTTGTATGCTACTCCATTTCCCAAAAATAATGTAGCCTAGTCACAAATGTTTTTTTCCCATTCCATAGTGACCTCAATTTTTCATGTTCAGGAAAATTTCTGCACATCTTCACGGTTTCAGAGAGGTGTTCCTAGGCAAGAATAGCAGTGAGATTCATGTTCAGCAAACCTCGCTACTACCAAAATATGTGAACTCTCAAGTTGTACTGGACTGCTTACAATTGATAATATTGTATAAATTGAGAGTGGGCTCTCTTTTGAAGTCTTCTACAGAGTGTGGGTGGCCATTTTTGAGGAATGCTTTAGTTGCTTATTCCTACATGACTAGATGGACCTCGTGGTCTCTCCCACTTCTATGATCATGAAATTCTGTCAGAAATAGCAAGGTGTTTACTAGATACTCTGTACATGTAGCACCCATGGGCCCGTCCGTGCCACGGGGGAGGGGTGACGCACCGGGGGTCCCGTTGGCATTGGGACCCGCACAGGCTGAAAGGGACTCGGAGGATGAGTTGGAAGGCCCAGAGCAAGACTGGTCAGCCGTACCTTTGCCCAGTTCACCTGTAGAGAGTTTAGCCTGGGATCTCGAGTGGGAGCATTCTCCCGGGGAAGGAGCGGACCAGGTGGAGATGGGAGGCAGCGAAGCAGATAGCGGAGATAGTTATGAATTCCCAAATGGCCGAGGTTCCCAAGAGCTGGCCGAGCAGCAGATGGAGGCTAGCGGCTGGGAAACTCCGGGAGGCTGCTTCTCAGGAAGATAGCGATACTAGGCTGGAAGAGCGGGGCCGTTCTCACAACAGGCGCAGGGACATAGAGGAGGGCAGGAGGAGCTGGCATCTGTCCCTAGACCGTCACCGTTCGGAAAGTAGAGACTGGAGACGCCGGGCCCTAGATCGTCGGAGTTCCAGGCCGAGGGATTAAGAACGGCCCCGTGGGAACTGATCGTCAGTTCTCCGGCCACGTCTTTCCTGAATAGGCGCGAAGCGGAGTGGGACCACAAGCCAACAGTGGTCATCAAGCCTTGCCTTGCCTTTGCCTTGTTTCTTGAGCCGCAGTGGATTGCGGCACCTTGCCCTGTTTCCTGATTCGCATTGGTTTGCGAAACCTTGTCCTGTTTCCTGATTCGCATTGGTTTGCGAAACCTTGCCACGCTTCAAGCTATTTGCTACGTTACTTTGGACTACTTGCTTTACTTTGGACTACTTGCTTATTATTGGACTATTTACTCTTTGGAACTGTTTTTATATACTCAATAAAGTAGTTAGCCTTTGCTACGTCTCCGTGTGTGTGTTAAAGGGGCAGTTCTAAGTCGGCGATTGTGACAGTACACTATAAAGGGGCATTCAAGAACCCTCTGCAAAAGCCACTTTTCATATCTTATAAAGTTATAAATTTCAAATCCAAACATCGCAGGACTTTACCTTGAAGAACATGGCTATCAACTATAAGATTTCTACCAAAATCTTCTAAATTGATACTGCAAATCAACAAGGCTGTAACCCAGTGTTTCTCAACCAGTGTGCCGTGGCACACTAGTGTGCCGCGAGCGATCATCAGGTGTGCCGCGAGAAAAGCTCTCTGCCCCCCTTCCTTCCCCTCCTCCTGCCGAACTCCTGCTGCTTGGGGGAGGAGGAGGACGGGCCGAGTGGCGGTGAAGAAAAAAAGAAGAAGGGGCCGGGCACCGCCTCCTTCGGCCGTTTCCCCAGCCAGCCTCCAATCTGCCATGACTCTCGCCATGACTCTCACCCCTTGCTCGCTGAAGCAGTGTGGAGGAGGAGCCCTGCCTACTGAAGCCCGTCCACCGCTCATGCTTCTCCTCTGTGGGAGAACTGAAGCCGCATGGGAGGGGGTGGGGCATGGCGCGGCCTGGCTCCTCCCCCCCCCCCCCGGCTTCAGCGCTCCCACAGCTTTGCCAGCCTTGAGGGGGCAGTGCCAAGCCAGCATTGTGCTGGCTCTGCCACCGCTGGCTTGGCACTGCCCCCCTCAAGGCTGGCAAAGCTGTGGGAGAACTGAAGCCGCGTGGAGGGGGCGGGGCATGGCACGGCCTGGCTCCTCCCCCTCCCCCAGCTTCGGCACTCCCAGCAGCTGCTCCCAGCAGGTCACCATTCCCCAGCCGTTCTTTACTGTGTTAGAGTGTCGTTTTGGTTGGTGGTGTGCCCCCCGGATTTTTTTTAATGTTAAAAGTGTGCCGCGGCTCAAAAAAGGTTGGGAAACACTGCTGTAACCAACACAGCTAGCTTGCAAAAAGGTGAATAACATATGTTGTTATACTGGCTGTGTGTGTGTGTGTGTGTGTGTGTGTATATATAGATATATATATATATATATATATATATATATATATATACACACACACACACACACATAATTGCCTTTTTTCCACTGTAGAGAAGTAATCAATCCACTGTTTCCAGGCTTGTTGCATTGGAAAATAACCTGTCTTCACCTCATTCATCTGCTTGCGCCAGTTCATGTGCCTGCCTGTGCTGAATTTCTGATTGTCTATGTCTACCAGCAAATTGTCAAATACAAGACTGCACTAAATTGCTGCAATTCTAGTCTGTCACACCTTTAGCATACTGCAACCTACACTTTGTCTCAATGTCAGAAGATACTGACTTGTAGCTACACGTCAGGCCCTGAATTATGAAGTTGGGAAGAATGACTTGCATCAGCTTTGTCCTCTAACTTCCCACACAACTTCCAAATACAAAAACATTATGTACTTCATACACATAAATCTGAGGTGTCCACAACTTTCTGAAAAGTATCTCACCAATTTCAACAAGACTAATTTAAGATATCCAGATCTTGCATGCATTTAAAACATATAAACTAAAACATATCTGAACTACAACTCACCACTCAACAAGTTAACACTATCTATAAGCAAGCTACACAATTACTACTACACTGAAAAGTATTGGTTTTTTCCATTGATATTGATTTATTTGTACACTCTTGCACAGCATAGCTACTGACAAGAAATATCTGCATGATAGAAAAGACATCTGCAGAAAGCCCTCGTAAAGCTGTGATCACATCAAAATGCAGAAAGATGAAGCCCAACCTCCAAAAAAAAGAAACTTCCATGTACTTGCTAGGATTATTGATAAGACCGCTTTCTAATGAATCAATAGCATTTAGACCATATTTATGCATAATCAGAATTCTTTCACCAAGGCTACCAACTAGTAAGATATTTCAGGTATTATGCTTTGGGATCACTATACACTATAAGTGTGGGGACAAGAGAGAAGCCTTCAACAAGGATGGTAACACATCAAAACATCCCGGAGACCCCTGGGCAACATCCTTGCAGACGGCCAATTCTCTCACACCTGAAGTGACTAGCAGTTTCTCAAACTGATTCTGACACAGCAAAAGAAAACCCCATACACGAGTGTACATATTAATTATGATGGATTCTATTATGAGGGAGTTGTGGTGGACATTCTGTACTTACAAAATAATAACACTGAATTCATGTTGTAGTTGAGCCTGAGGCTCTTGCTACTCCTAGTAGTAGAGAGTTGGGTGGAGCTGATTCTTCAGCATCTAACAGTAGTATGGAGTTGGGTGGGGCTGTTGGTAGCCATTCTATTCAGCAGAGAGGAAGTAAAAGGCTTACTTGTGAACAAAGCGAGGAGGATATCTCCCAGCGTAAAAGGATAAGGCAAATACAGAGCCCACTGATGAGAGCTTCCCTGGGGAGGATGGGAGTCAGAGTGAGGGAGATACTTTGGATGAAGATCCAGAGATGGATTGGGCAAGGGTGCGGGAAGTTCAGGCTGTTTGTGAGGAATCCACAAGCAGTGACATCTTTTTGGGGTTCTCTGATGACAATGAATGGCCCTCAGGCTATCCTGATGACTGCTGGGGGAACTAAGTCTTGACAGGAGATGGAGGACCTGGAGGGGCGGTCAAGAGTCTGCAGCTGCTGAGGCAACAGCAGCTGAGATCGCTAACGACGGGGCGCTGTCAGGCGCGGGTGGGTCCGAGATGGGAAACTAATAAAATGTGGGCTTTTGGGCGCTTCACTTTGCAGCTGGCAAGGTGTTGCGTTTGGGACTTGTGACTCTGAATTTCTGTATCCTGCATTCTGTGAATATTGATTCCTGTACGGAGTAGCGTGAGTTGGGAAACTGCTCTGCTTCTCGGGGCTGGCACACTGCTGCTCCAGTTGGAGTTTGTGGGAAGAGTTTGGGAACTTCAATGTTGTGCTTTTATGTTTAGTCGCTGCTGCTGCCCGTACCACGTTTGGCGTGGTTTGAATTCCTTTGGACTACTGTGAGTGCCAGATGCTGTCTGACTGCAAGAGTGGGGTACAGTATGGAGGTGGGTGGAGAGTTGGATGTTTTCGGGGGTTACATTGTGTATTATTCCCCTGCATTAGCTCCTGCCTGGACCTTGGATTGCCTTCTCATATTGTTGTTTGCCTCCTCCCTCTACTTGATCCGGTTTCCTTGACTATGCTTGCTGCTCAACCCTTAAGGACGGCCCACCAGTGACGACCCAGGACTTCTCTTGACTACGCTTTTGTTCCTGCTCCATTTGTGCTTTTCCCTGTTTGTTATTTCCATCACATCTTGCTAACGCGCATTTTACTGGGTTAAAGTGCGCGATATTTGCAAAGACTGTTATTTTATGCCGGTTAGGCTGCTTTTGAGTTACTTTTACTGACTATCAAGTGCCTTTTGTTCTTTTGAGTTGTTTTGAGCACGGAGACTTTGTGGACAATAAACTCTTTTGTTAACTCTTTACTGGGACTGGCTGTTTAAGAGGCGTCTGCTGCGACAATTCACCATGTTCTTTAGAACCTCATCAAAAGCTGGTAGCAAGAGGTCAATTGATATTACACCTGTTCTAGACAGATGCTTACTGCGAATGTATAATTACACACTCTTCTATTCATGTTAGATTTTCACCAACAATCAATTTCCAAGTCCAGGCACTCCATATTACGTAAAGTAAAAAACAAATAATGATATTTGCTCCCAGGATGGCAAACCCTAAGACAACTTCTTCTTCACCCAACAAAATTAACACTTCTAGCCATTGCTGTACACTACATAGAGTAATACTTTTTCTACCATGGTGCCTTCGGTATGTGTTGGATTACAGCTCATATTTGCTGTGGGATTGTGGAAGCTGTAATCCAACACATCTCAAGGGTATCAGGCACAAGGGTATACACAACAGCTAGACCTTTCTACCTTAACATTACTGCACACACACCCTCTTCTCCTAAGCAGGTCCGAAGATTACTTTTTCTCTCAAGAAAAAAACACTTCATACACATCCTCAACGCATGCCTTGCCACATTTAAAGGTTATTACATGATAACTTATCAGTTACAAAATTTTCTATATATTCCCTCCTGCTCATCAGTTTTCTCCAATGTCAAGTGCTAGGTTTAAAATTGTGACCTAAATCCAACTGCTATGTCAACTAGAATAGAGCCACTGAATCATCATGATTTCCAATTCAAGAATTGATTCATCAGCGCCCCTCCCCCAGCACCAACGGCTGCTCTGGAGCCAGAGTAAAGAAGGGGAGCCGGGAAGACAGTCCCATCTTGACTCCTGCGACATCAGGGCCCCTCCCCCAGCACCAACGGCCGCTTTGGGGCCAGAGTAAAGAAGGGGAGCCGGGAAGACAGTTCCATCTTGTCTCCTGCGACATCAGGGCCCCTCCCCCAGCACCAACGGCCGCTTTGGGGCCAGAGTAAAGAAGGGGAGCCGAGAAGACAGTTCCATCTTGTCTCCGGCGACATCAGGGCCCCTCCCCCAGCACCAACAGCAGCTCTAGGGCCAGAGTAAAGAAGGGGAGCTGGGAAGACAGTCCCATCTTGTCTCCTGCGACATCAGGGCCCCTCCCCCAGCACCAACGGCCGCTCTGGGGCCAGAGAAAAGAAGGGGAGCCGGGAAGACAGTTCCATCTTGTCTCCTACGACAACAGGGCCCCTCCCCCAGCACCAACGGCCACTCTGGGGCCAGAGTAAAGAAGGGGAGCTGGGAAGACAGTCCCATCTTGTCTCCTGCGACATCAGGCCCCCTCCCCCAGCACCAACAGCCACTCTGGGGCCAGAGTAAAGAAGGGGAGCCAGGAAAACAGTTCCATCTTGTCTCCTGCGACATCAGGGCCCCTCCCCCAGCACCAACGGCCTCTCTGGAGCCAGAGTAAAGAAGGGGAGCCGAGAAGACAGTTCCATCTTGTCTCCTACGACATCAGGGCCCCTCCCCCAGCACCAACGGCCACTCTGGGGCCAGAGTAAAGAAGGGGAGCTGAGAAGACAGTTCCATCTTGTCTCCTGCAACATCAGGGCCCCTCCCCCAGCACCAACGGCCACTCTGGGGCCAGAGTAAAGAAGGGGAGCTGAGAAGACAGTTCCATCTTGTCTCCTGCGACATCAGGGCCCCTCCCCCAGCACCAACAGCCACTCTGGGGCCAGAGTAAAGAAGGAGAGCCGGAAAAACAGTTCCATCTTGTCTCCTGCGACATCAGGGCCCCTCCCCCAGCACCAACGGCCACTCTGGGGCCAGAGTAAAGAAGGGGAGCTGAGAAGACAGTTCCATCTTGTCTCCTGCGACATCAGGGCCCCTCCCCCAGCACCAACGGCCACTCTGGGGCCAGAGTAAAGAAGGGGAGCCAGGAAGACAGTTCCATCTTGTCTCCTGTGACATCAGGGCTCATCCCCCAGTAACAATATAATATTATAGAATACTAATATTATGAATGATGTATTAGTACTATGCTAGTAATTTAGTATGTTCATATGACTTGTAAGCTGCTCTGAGTCCCTTTCAGAGTGAGAAGGGCGGTGTATAAATGTCGTAAATAAATAAACAAATAGTTTTGCTTCAGTGCAAAGATAATTAGGTGTTTCCCTTTTTTTAAAGAAATCTCCCAGCTGATTACTAATTTATCTAAAACACAATCTGCTTTTCACCTTAAGAACAGAGAAGTATCTCGAACTCTGAGGATTGCTTGGGAAGGAATCCCACTGAAGCACTGCAGCACACCAAAATACATGGGAGTCACTCTGGAGCATGCTCTGACTTACAAGAAGCACCGCTTGACTATCAAGATGAGAGACAAGGCGTTCTCCATTATCGCTCCCGCCTCTCAAACTCTCCTCTGAAAGAACTAAAAATAGCCCCCTCTCTCCTCTCCTTTAAAAAACTATTAAAACCCAATCTTTGCACTTTAGCATATGGAGAGGAGGAAAACAAAACCATCTTAATATGTAATCTAATTTGATACTGGAAACTTGCACTGGTGCTGTTGACTGTTGTATTACATATTTATACAAAAAAATTACCATCTTTTATATTTTTCAGCCATTTTAATTACTAGATATTATCATGATGCAATTGTGGGTGATAAGGTTTATTTGCTTTTAAATTATTTGTTTAGTTAATATAAGTTTACACTGATGTTATTTTACGTATTGTTTGGATTTGTTTGATTGTCCATTATGGCATTGAATGTTTGCCACTTTTTTGACTGGAAGCTGCCTTGACTCACCTTGGGAAGATAGGGTGGCTTACAAATAAACTATTATTATTAGGCAAAAAGTGGGTGCTAGAAATTATATTAATCAAAAGTTGATACACATGCCCAGTATGGATGTGGTTCTTTATGAGACATGCCACATTATCACAGGATGTCTACACCCAACACCGCTGGAGAAATTCTACTGTTTAGGCGGTATTGCACCACCTGAAGTAGCAGCCAGTAATGAAAGGAGCAAGGCATGGACAACTCCAGCATGCCAGAGACTTAAATCAAGAAACAGCCTTCTAAGATAGACAGAGAAAACAACTGAAAAACCTATCTTTGGACACTTGCATATGGAGGAGTATCATACTCTGGTTCTGTTGGTTCTAGTTCAGTCAGCTTTGTTGGCTCTGTTGGTTTTTTGGCTACATAATAATGTTAATAACTATTTTAATTGAATTTTAATTGTGGTTTTATATAAATTATATTCAATGTCTTTAATGTTTTTAGGTTAGCTGTTACATTATGTTATGTTATAGGTTATGTTATTACTTAATTTTTAGGATATAAGTTTGTCTCAGGTGTTGGTTTATGTTGGCTTATGTTGGGAACTGGTTGGGTTGTTATTGGTATTTGTTTTGATGGCATTGAATGCTTGCCTTTTTTGCTGGAATCTGCCCCGAGTCCCCTTGGGGAGATAGGGAGGAATACAAATAAAGTATGTTTGTTTATTTATTTTCTCGCAGGAACACCTCAGCAAGCAAGAGTCCAAAAGTGGCAGGCTAAAACCCGGAACCTCAATCAGTAGCTGAGACCGGTGAGAAACTCCCTCCTGGGCACACAGACTTGGAAGGTGCCACAAGGTGCAGGGCCAACTTTAAGACATGGGGCCAGAAAGTGGAGTCCACTACATGTAAGTGTAGAGAAGAGCAAACCGCAGACCAGCCAGTTTACCTACTGTTAGGATTTCGGGGAGTTGAAGGCCAAAACATCTGGGGATCCACAGATTGAGAACCACTGACCTAAAAGGTTCTGGCCCAGCTTACCTGTTTGAAAGTATCTCACTCTATGAACCATCAAGGGTACTAAAATCTTCGGGGGGGGGCGTGCTCTTAGTCCCACCTTCCTTGTAGGTGCGGCTGGTGGGTGCGAGGCACAGGGCCTTCTCAGTGGTGGCTCCTTGGCTGTGGAACCCCCTTCCCTCCTGTCCTTTAGGAAGCAAGATAAAAACCTGGCTATGGAACCAAGTGTTTGGAGAGTAGCACAGGTCTATATGCAGTTATTTATTTATTCATTTATTCATTCATTCATTTATTTACAACATTTCTACCCTGCCTTTCTCTACCCTGGAGGAGACATAAGGCGGCTTATAAGTAGGCAACCATATGAAGCCATAGAATATGTACAATTACAGATATCGGAATAGTGTTATAAAATACATTAAAAGAATTTAAAAACATATAAAACAATCTTTCTTGGCTTTTCTTCACCAACGAAGATTCAGGAAGGACTCATCCCATGCTTTCTACACGCGCGTTGATGACTAAGGAGGTTGGATGTGTCCTTCGAGCCTGTGCAATGGATTTTTCTGGTGGAGCACAGCGTGCACAGAACTGGCCTCACCCTTTAAATCAAAGATTTGTCTGCTGGGGCCTAGCAAGCTTAGGATGGTGGCAGCGAGGTCCCCAGGTTTGGTTCGAGTTTCCTTCTCTAGATGGTTGACCTTACAGGGTTAGACAAGCACCACCTGTCCGGGTTTGAAATCAGAGGTTTCCTTCTCTTAGGATGGTTGCCAAAAGGCTAGAGAGCCCATCCTGCCCTTTGAGCTCTTTGTCAGACCCTTCGGTTGTGACCTGTCTGGCATGGGAGGCCCTACCAGTGGCTATTATGCCACCGCCAGCATATATATATGGGGTACTTTGCACTGAGCAGAAACCTAATCATCAGTAGATCTCTGTTGGTTTGAGGAAACAATGAAAGCAGCCCATAATCTGTTGTTGTTGCTGCATAGCTTCATGTCATTTCTGACCAATGGATAGGGTTTTCTTGGCAAGATATGTTCAGAAGAGATTTGCTGTTTTCCTTCTCCTAGGATGGTTGCCAAAAGGCTAGCGAGCCCATCCTGCCCTTTGACGCTCTTTGTCAGACCCTTCGGTTGCGACCTGTCTGGCATGGGAGGCCCTACCGGTGGCTATTATGCCACCGCCAGCATAGCTCACAACTTCATTAGGGTACGCAAGCCTCTCCCCCACAACAAGGAGGCCCTTCTCACCAATGGAGAGGTTATAAAACAATACATTAGCAGTTGGTCACATAATCCTTAAACGTAGTCTAGCCATTCCAGTTAGTTAGTACACATCAATTCCATATCTATTTCTCAAGTTCCCCAAAAGCTTGGTCACAAAGCCAGGTGTTTACTTTCTTACAGTAGGTCAGGAGGGAGGGGGGCTGATCTGATGTCCCTGGAGAAGGAATTCCACAGCTGAGGGGGGGCCACCACTGAGAAGGCCGTCTCTCATCCCTTGCGCCTGGGACGAAGGCAGGACCGAGAGCAGGGCGTCCCCAGGTGATCTTAGACTCCGAGATGGTTCAAAGGAGGAGATACATTTGGACAGGTTGACAGGGCGATGTGATGGCAAGGTGACTTGAACGGCTTCTGAATTATGATTTTTGGGTCTATGTGCAATGCCTTTTAACATCTCATTTAATGTATTTGATTGATAAAGAGATAGACCACAGATTAGCAGAGGCATATAGTGCATTTGGAAGGCTTCACAAAAGAGTCTGGAGCAACAAGCACCTGAGGCAGAGCATCAAAATCAGTATGTACAAAGCTATCGTACTGTCTGTTCTCCTCTATTGGTCTGAAACATGAGTCACCTATCGCCACCACCTACGACTCCTCGAACGCTTTCATCAGCGCTGTCTTCGCACAATCCTAAATATACACTGGACCGACTATGTGACAAATGTTGCTGTCCTTGAGAAAGCAGGGATCACCAGGGTTGAGGCCATGCTATTGAGAACACAGCTGCGCTGGGCAGGGCACGTCTCTAGGATGGAGGACCATCGCCTCCCAAACTCACCACGGGTCAGCACAAGAGAGGCGCCCCCAAAAAGAGATATAAGGACTCCCTGAAACAACACCTCAGGCTCGGCCAGATTGACCACCAACAATGGTCCACCCTGGCCTCACATCGGGAGGCGTGGAGACGCACTATCCACAATGCTGCGGCCTCTTTCGAGAAGACACGCCGAACAGGTCTCGAAGAGAAACGACAACGCAGAAAGAACCGCCACTTGGAAACCACATCACCCAAGGAGACTTTCTGCTGTGCTTTCTGCAACCGGACTTGCCTATCTCAGATTGGCCTTTTTGGTCATCAACGCGCTTGTAGAAAGCGTGGGACGAGTCCTTCCTAAGAATCTTCTTTCACGAAGTAATGCCGAGAGAGAGAGAGAGAGAGAGAGAGAGAGAGAGAGAGAGAGTGTGTAATGGGATGTGATGGCAAGGTGACTTGAATGGCTTCTGAATTATGATTTTTTGGGTCTATGCGCAATGCCTTTTAGCATCTCATTTAAAGCATTTATAAGCGGCTGAGGGGGGAAAGGAAGGGGCCTGAGGCTGTTAGGAATTGTGGGAGTTGAAGTCCAAAACACCTGGAGGGCCAGAGTTTGCCCAGGCCTTAAGCGGCTGAGGGGGGAAGGAAAGGGCCTGAGGCTGTGAGGAATTGTGGGAGTTGGAGTCCAAAACACCTGGAGGGCCAGAGTTTGCCCAGGCCTTAAGCGGCTGGGGGGGAAGGAAAGGGCCTGAGGCTGTGAGGAATTGTGGGAGTTGGAGTCCAAAACACCTGGAGGGCCAGAGTTTGCCCAGGCCTTAAGCGGCTGAGGGGGGAAAGGAAAGGGCCTGAGGCTGTGAGGAATTGTGGGAGTTGAAGTCCAAAACACCTGGAGGGCCAGAGTTTGCCCAGGCCTTAAGCGGCTGAGGGGGGAAAGGAAAGGGCCTGAGGCTGTGAGGAATTGTGGGAGTTGGAGTCCAAAACACCTGAGGGCCCATGTTTGCCCAGGCCTTAAGCGGCTGTGGGGGGAAAGGAAAGGGCCTGAGGCTGTGAGGAATTGTGGGAGTTGGAGTCCAAAACACCTGGAGGGCCAGAGTTTGCCCAGGCCTTAAGCGGGCTGAGGGGGGAAAGGAAAGGGCCTGAGGCTGTGAGGAATTGTGGGAGTTGAAGTCCAAAACACCTGGAGGGCCAGAGTTTGCCCAGGCCTTAAGCGGCTGAGGGGGGAAAGGAAAGGGCCTGAGGCTGTGAGGAATTGTGGGAGTTGGAGTCCAAAACACCTGGAGGGCCAGAGTTTGCCCAGGCCTTAAGCGGCTGAGGGGGGAAAGGAAAGGGCCTGAGGCTGTGAGGAATTGTGGGAGTTGGAGTCCAAAACACCTGGAGGGCCAGAGTTTGCCCAGACCTTAAGCGGCTGAGGGGGAAAGGAAAGGGCCTGAGGCAGTGAGGAATTGTGGGAGTTGGGAGTCCAAAACACCTGGAGGGCCAGAGTTTGCCCAGGCCTTCAGCGGCTGAGGGGGGAAAGGAAGGGGCCTGAGGCTGTGAGGAATGGTGGGAGTTGGAGTCCAAAACACCTGAGGGCCAGAGTTTGCCCAGGCCTTAAGCGGCTGAGGGGGAAAGGAAAGGGCCTGAGGCTGTGAGGAATTGTGGGAGTTGGAGTCCAAAACACCTGGAGGGCCAGAGCTTGCCCAGGCCTTAAGCGGCTGAGGGGGGAAAGGGAAGGGCCTGAGGCTGTGAGGAATTGTGGGAGTTGGAGTCCAAAACACCTGGAGGGCCAGAGTTTGCCCAGGCCTTCAGCGGCTGAGGGGGGAAAGGAAGGGGCCTGAGGCTGTGAGGAATTGTGGGAGTTGGAGTCCAAAACACCTGGAGGGCGAGAGCTTGCCCAGGCCTTAAGCGGCTGAGGGGGAAAGGAAGGGGCCTGAGGCTGTGAGGAATTGTGGGAGTTGGAGTCCAAAACACCTGGAGGGCCAGAGTTTGCCCAGGCCTTAAGCGGCTGAGGGGGAAAAGGAAGGGCCTGAGGCTGTGAGGAATTGTGGGAGCTGGAGTCCAAAACACCTGGAAGGCCAGAGCTTGCCCAGGCCTGATTTATAGGCTAGTGCTTTATGGTTTTCATGACTTAATGCTCAATGTATATTGTATTCTGTGTGTGTTTTTTGTGTGTGTTCCCGATTCGGAATCCGCTCTGAGTCCAAATACAACCCATCCATCCGTCGACAAAGGCGACAACGCAGCCCGGGCACAAAGGGGGGCCTTCCCACAGCCACAGCAGAGGCCCTCCAAGCGGCCAAAGGACACGGAGCCTCCTGCCAAGTGTTTAACTACGTTTCTGGGCTTTGTATACCTTCTCGCTGTATTCCTGAGAGGAAAAGGAAAGGAGAGGAAGGGAGGAGGGGAAGCTCGCCCAAACGGGACCCGCCCCCCTCCGCCTGCGGCCTACCTGCGTCGCTCGGCGCATCCCGGCCACACACAAGGGCCCTCCCGGATCCTCCCTCGCCCGCTCCCCCAGCTCGCCGCCTCACGTGGGCCCGGCTCCGGCAAACCTACACGGCAGACACCGGCCCAGGCCGCCCCACGTCATTTCCCCGCGACCAAAAGCTCCTCAGTTGAGGGGAGTGTTGAGAGGAGGAGGAGGAGGAGGAGCGACGTCACTTCTCCGCGCCACTCCGAGGTGGGAGGAAGCGCTGACGTCGTTTCGAACGCGACGAACGGCTCTGGTTGGGGAAGAGGCAGCGCTGACGTCACTTCGCTCCCGTTCTGAAGCGGGGATGCTCAGCGCATGCGCAAGAAGAGGCGGCCCTCTTTCTTTGAGTGACAGGAGGGAGAGTGGGCAGAGGGAGGGGAACAGGACAGTAATATAGACATCGATATTCTATAGATTATGTATATTATATGCTATGAATTATGTTACATATTATATATTATAGAATGAGAAGAAAGACAGGAACCATAAAGTTTATATTTATTTATTTATTTATTTATTTATTAACTTCGATTTAGTATACCGCTCACTCCGGAGCTCAGAGCGCTTTACAGAAGAAGCATAAACATCGAGAGTAGTAAAACAAATTAATCGGTTAAAACACATTAGACATCAAAAAATTAAAACAAGTTAAAACACTAGCCCTCAGCGACGGCTGGGGGGACAAGGTGAGAATCTAGGGGAGTCATAGGCGGCATGGAGCACAATGTAGTTGGGTTAAGGGCCGAGCGCCATCCTAAAGAGCCAAGTCTTCAAGGCCTTACGGAAGGGCAGGAGAGCACGGATGGCACGGATCTCCTCCGGGAGGCCGTTCCAGAGACTTGGGGCAGCTACGGAGAATACCCTCCGCCGTGTAGTGGCCAGTCTGCAGGTTCCGAGGAAGGGACCTCGAGGAGATTGAGCTCCTCAGAGCGCAGTGATCTCGCAGGCACATAAGGGGTAAGTCGCTCCTCAGGTACACTGGCCCCAAACCATAGATGGCCTTGAAAGTAAGAACTAACACCTTGAAGAGGACCCGAATTCAATCGAGCCAGTGCAGCTCGCGCGCAAGAGTGGAGTCGCGGTCAGACCTTGCAGCGCCCAGGAGGAGGCGGGCTGCGGCATGCTGCACTAGCTTAAGCTTCCGGATCATCGACAAGGGAAGGCCAATGTAGAGCGCATTACAGTAATCGAGCCTCGAGATGACCGTGGCTTGGATCACCGTAGCAAGGTCGCATTGGGAGAGGTAGGGAGCCAGGCGCTTAGCCAACCGTAGGTGGTAAAATGCTGTCCTGCAGGAGCAGCCAATCTGCTCCTCCATGGACAGGTGGGCGTCAGCCGGACCCCCTAGGCTTTTTACCGATGGCTGCGGGCAGAGGGCCGCACCATAAAACGTTGGCAGCTGGGTCGCTACCCCCCCCCCCCCCCGGGCGGCCCAGTCACAAGATCTCCGTCTTCGCCGGGTTCACCTTCAACTTACTGGCTCAGACATCCAGTAACGGCTTCTAGGCAAAGATGGAAATTATCGGGTACAGAGACTGCCCCGGGGTCCAACCTCAGAATGAGCTGGGTATCATCAGCGTACTGATGACACTCCAGCCCAAAAATTCGCACCAGTTGGGCGAGTGGTCGCATATAGATGTTGAATAACAGCGGGGAGAGGATAGCCCCTATATATATATATATAGTTCCTGTCTTCTCATTCTATAGATTATATAGATTATGTTATGAATTATGTTACATATTATATATTATAGAATGAGAAGAAAGACAGGAAATATATATATATAGAGAGAGAGAGAGAGAATTCCTGTCTTCTCATTCTATAGATCAGTGTTTTTCAACCTTTTTTGAGCCGTGGCACATTTTTTACATTTGCCAAATCCTGGGGCACACCACCAACCAAAATGACACAAAATGACACTCTTAACACAGTAATACATATAGTCAATATGTTTTTAAATGTATTTATACACTCAGTGTGAAACCTAGGCCTGTTTCAATGAACACAACATAGATATCCTGGCAGGAATGGCAGAAAGACACAAACTTCCCACACAGAACTCCCATAACCAAGAGAAAATACTATAAGAGTTTGGTGAGCATTGCCCTTGACTTTTGGAGTTGTAGTTCACCTATATCCAGAGAACACTGTGGACTCAAAACAATGTTGGATCAGGGCCAAATTTGGCATGAATACTCAATATGCCCACATGTGAACACAGATGGAGTTTGGGGAAAATAGACCTTGACATTTGGGAGTTACGGTTTCTGGGATTTATAGTTAACTCACAATCAAAGAGCATCCTGAACTCTTGCAACGATGGAATTGAACCAAACTTGGCCTATTGAACTCTCATTACCAACAGAAAGTACTGAAAGGGTTTGCTTGGGAATTGACCTTGAGTTTGGAAGTTGTAGTTCACCTACACCCAGAGAGCACTGTGGACTCAAACAATGTTGTGTTATGTTGTTGTTTGTTTTCTATCCAGAATCACAATGTTGGAAGGAGGCTCGCCACTTTAAGGTCCCTAAAACAGGCCATGGCACACTGGTTGGGAAACATTGATATAGATTGTGTACATCATTCAGGAACAGTAAAGTAATATATACATATATATTATATATATTATGTTATAATTATGTTACATATTATATATTATAGAATGAGAAGAAAGACAGGAACCATAAAGTTTATATATATATATATATATATATATATATATATATATATATATAAAAATAGATTATGTACATTAGTCAGGAACATTGGGAAGAACTTCCTGACTGTGAGAGCTGTTCAGCAGTGGAACTCTCTGCCCCAGAATGTGGTGGAGGCTCCTTCTTTGGAGGTTTTTAAAAAGAGACTGGATGGCCATCTGTCAGGGTTGCTTTGAATTTTGCTTCATGGCAGAATGGGGTTGAACTGGATGGCCCACGAGGTCTCTTCCAACGCTATGATTCTATGATTACATATGTTATATTATTAATTATGTTGTATATAATGTATAATATACTGGTTTTAATAGGTTTTTTCCACAGGCTTCTTGCTAAATTCATATGCAGGAAAAAAAATGTAGACTCCAGCAACACATGGAGAGAGAGAGTTGCCAGATGTATAAGCTGGGTTTCAAAAAGGCAGAGGAATGAGAGACCAAATGGCCAATATCCGCTGATTAATGGAGAAAGGCAGGGAGTTTCAGAAAACATCTGTATCTGTTTTATTGACTATTCTAAAGCCTTTGGCTGTGTGGATCATAATGAATTGTGGCAAGTTCTTGGTGGCATGGGCATACCAAGTCACCTTGTCTCTCTCCTGAGGAGTCTGTATAACAACCAAGTAGCAACAGTAAGAACAGACCACATAACAGACTGATTCAAGATTAAGAAAAGAGTACAGCACAGTTGTATACTCTCACCCTACCTATTCCGCCTGTATGCAGAACACATAACCAGGCCACGGTCATCTCGAGACTTGACTACTGTAACGCTATTTACATTGGCCTTCCCTTGACCCTGATCCGGAAACTTGAGCTAGTGCAGAACGCCACAGCTCGACTTCTCGCAGGATAGCCTGCGAGTTGCCATATAACACCAATACTGTGGGACCTGCACTGGCTACCAATTGAATTCTGGATCACCTTCAAGGTGCTAATTCTGTCTTTTAAGGCCTTGTATGGTCTGGGGCCAGTGTATCTGAAGGATCTCCTGATTCCATATAACCCACCGAGATCACTACGTTCGGACAATCAAAACTTTTTGGTCATTCCCAGCGTGAAATCTTTCCATCTGACAACAACTCATCAACGGGCCTTTTCAATCATTGCCCCGGTCCTTTGGAATGCCCTGCCACCAGAAACACGGGCCCTGCGTGATTTGAACATCCTCCGCAGAGCGTGCATGACGCACCTGTTCAGGCAGGCTTTTGGCTGAGTTGGTTACTCTGTATGTTTTAATCTATGTTTTATCTGTCATTGTTTTATAGTAATTCTACTGTAAACCGGCCCGAGCCTCCGGGAGTCGTGGTTAGAAGTCCAAATAAATACATAAATAAATCATGCAACATGTGGGGCTTGATTTCTCGAAGGCTGGAATCAAAATTGCTGGATGAAACATTAACAACCTTAGATATGCAGATGATACCAATTCGATGGTTGAAAGTGAGGAGGAGCTGAGGAGCCTTCTAACCAAGGTGAAAGAAGAAAGTGCAAAAGCTGGGTTGCAGTGAAACATCAAAAAAACCAAGATTATGGCAACCAGACTGATTGATAACTGGCAAGTAGAGGGAGAAAACGTGGAGACAGTGACAGACTTTGTATTTTTTAGGTGCGAAGATTATTGCAGACGCAGACCGCAGCCAGGAAATTAGAAGTGTTTCCTTCTTGGGAGGAGAACAAGGACCAATCTCGATAAAATAGTGAAGAGTAGAAACATCACACTGGCAACGAAGATCCACATAGTGAAAGCAATGGTATT
The DNA here is from genome assembly GCA_030556195.1 of Anolis apletophallus. Taxonomy (NCBI): domain Eukaryota; kingdom Metazoa; phylum Chordata; class Lepidosauria; order Squamata; family Anolidae; genus Anolis; species Anolis apletophallus. The sequence goes on from JARBWK010000010.1 coordinate 15,315,191, forward strand.
CTCCATAGTAACCTATGGATGTGAAAGCCGGACTATAAGGAAGGCTGAACAAATGAAGCTTTTTAACTGTAGAGTTGGAGGAAAGTTCTGAGAGTGCCTTGGACCGTGAGAAGATCCAAACAGTCCCTACTGCTCATTGGAGGGAAGGATATTAGAGGCAAAGATGAAGTACTTTGGCCACATAATGAGAAGATAGGAAAGTTTGGAGAAGAGAATGATGCCGGGGAAAATGCAAGGAAAAAGGAAGAGGGGCTGACCAAGGGCAAGATGGATAGATGGTATCCTTGAAGTGACTGGCTTGACTTTGAAGGAGCTGGGGGTGGCGACGGCCAACAGGGAGCTCTGGCGTGGGCTGGTGCATGAGATCACGAAGAGATCATGGAACTGACTGAACAAATAAACAACAACTCTCTCTCTCTATATATATATATATACACACACACACACACACACACACACACACACTTGCATTACATTATATGTACTAAAACTTATGATATAGTACAATATGTTAAATACTTATCGTATAATATACTGGTAATGTTTTATATATATCTCTCTCGGCATTACTTCGCGAACGAAGATTCAGGAAGGACTCATCCCACGCTTTTTACAAGTGCGTTGATGACTAAAAAGGCCAATCTGAGATAGGCAAGTCCGGTTGCAGAAAGAACAGCAGAAAGTCTCCTTGGGTAATATTGTTTCCAAGTTGCGGTTCTTTCTGCGTTGTCGTTTCTCTTCGAGACCCATTCGGCGTGTCTTCTCGAAAGAGGCCGCAGCATTGTTGATAGTGCTTCTCCATGTCTCCCGATGTGAGGCCAGGGTAGACCATTGCTGGTGATCAATCTGGCCGAGCCTGAGGTGTTGTTTCAGGGAGTCCTTATATCTCTTTTTGGGGGCGCCTCTCTTGCGCTGACCCGTGGCGAGCTCACCATAGAGTAGTATCTTTGGGAGGCGGTGGTCCTCCATCCTAGAGACGTGCCCTGCCCAGCGCAGCTGTGTTCTCAATAGCATGGCCTCGATGCTGGTGATCCCTGCTTGCTCAAGGACAGCAACATTAGTCACATAGTCAGTCCAGTGTATATTTAGGATTGTGCGAAGACAGCGCTGATGAAAGCGTTCGAGGAGTCGTAGGTGGTGGCGATAGGTGACCCATGTTTCAGACCCATATAGGAGAATAGACAGGCCCTGCTCTCGCTCCTGCCGACTTCTCAAATGCGGCTGGTGGGGACGAGGGACAGGGCCTTCTCGGTGGTGGCTCCCCGCCTGTGGAATGCGCTCCCTATTGAGGTACGGTCCACCTCACCCCTCCTGGCATTCAGGAAAAAGGTAAAATCCTGGCTTTGGGACCAGGCGTTTGCACACCAGCACTAGGCAGCATGTTAGATGGGGATTTTAATGGAATAGATGAAGAGGGTCAATGTTTTTATGGATTGAATATTGTTTTAACTTGGAATGACTGTGTATGATGCTGTTGAAACTGTATTTTAATGTATCTTAATGTATTTTAATTGTTGTGGGGTTTGGGGGTTTTATGCTGTTGTGATGTGGGCATCGAATTGTGCCGTACTGTAAGCCGCTCTGAGTCCCCCCTCTGATAGCTCTGTACACACTGATTTTGGTGCTTTGCCTCAGGTGCTTGTTGCTCCAGACTCTTTTGTGAAGCCTTCCGAATGCACTATATGTCTTTGATAATCTGTGATCTATCTCTTTGTCAATCTTGGTGTCTGAAGAGATGATGCTTCCCAGGTAGGTGAACTGCTGAACGGACTTAAGCACAGATGTGCCTATGCTGACGTGAGGATGATGGTGTTCTTCCTGTGGTGTGGGCTGGTAGAGGACTTCCGTTTTCTTCAGGCTGACTTCCAGCCCAAACAGCTCTGCAGCTGTTGCAAAGCAGGATGTGAGGCGCTGCAGGGCTGCTTCTGAATGGGCGACAAGGGCAGCATCGTCAGCAAAAAGCAGCTCACGGACTAGATAGTTTAGAGTCTTAGTGCGAGCCCTCAGGCGGCTTAAGTTGAACAAGCTGCCATCAGTACAATAGTGTATATATATGCCGTCTTCTTCTTGTAGGTCTGCCGTAGCCCTTTGGAGCATCATGCTGAAGAAGATTGTAAATAGGGTTGGTGCAAGAACACAACCTTGTTTCACTCCATTAGTTATTAGAAAAGGCTCCGAGAGAGCATCGCCATATCTAAGTTGACCGTGCTGGCCCTCATGTAACAGGATAATCATTTTGAGGAATTTGGGGGGACATCCTAGACGTTCCAGGATCTGCCACAGACCTTTTCTGCTCACAGTGTCGAAGGTTTTGGTGAGGTCGACAAATGTTACATAGAGTCCTTTGTTCTGCTCTCGACATTTCTCTTGCAGTTGTCTAAGGGCAAAAACCATATCTGTGGTGCTCCTATTAGCTCTGAAGCCGCATTGGCTTTCAGGGAGAAGATCTTCTGCAATAGCAGGAACTGATCTGTTCAGGAGTATTCTTGCAAGGATTTTTCCAGCAATGGAGAGCAGTGTTATACCTCGATAGTTTGAGCAATCGGATTTTGTTCCCTTTTTCTTATACAGGGTGATGATAACTGCATCTCGGAGATATGATGGCAGTTCACCTTTTCCCCAGCAACTCACAAGGAGCTTGTGGAATTTAGCATGAAGTACATGACCTCCCTGTTTCCAAGCTTCAGGTGGGATTCCATCGATCCCGGCTGCTTTGCCATTTTTCAACTGCTGTATGGCCTCAATGGTCTCTTCCAGAGTGGGAGCGGTGTCCAGTTCATTTTTCATTGGTTGTTGTATCATGTGTTGAATAGCTGAACCTTGGACTACTCGGTTGGCATTAAAGAGACCCTGAAAATGTTCAGCCCATCGGTTCAGGATGGAGGTTTTATCAGTAATTAGTGTTTGACCATCTGTACTGTATAAGGGGCTTTGGACCTGATAAGTACGTCCAAACACTGCTTTGAGAGCTTCATAAAAACCTCTGTGATCACCGAGATCTGCACAACGTTGTGTCTTTTCTGCTAAATCAATCCACCACTTGTTCTGAATGTCTCGGAGTTTTTGTTGGAGTTTACTACATGCGAGACAAAAGGCTGTTTTTCTTACATGGCAAGATGGCGGGGCGCGGAATGCCTGGTGAGTGGTCCTCTTCTTGGCCACCAGCTCCTGGATCTCTTGGTTGTTTTCATCAAACCAGTCTTGGTTCTTCTTGAGGGAGAATCCTAGGGATTCTTCAGCAGACTGCAGGATACTGTTTTTGATGTGTTGCCAAAGCGCTGTAGGAGAAGAATCTGTAGGGTGGTCTTCAAGTTTTGCTTGCAGATTTGCCTGGAAGTTGTTTCTCACAACAGCCTGTTGAAGATTGTTGACTTGGAGTCTCCTCTTTAAGATGCCACCCCTCTTAGGTTTGAGCTTAAGGTGTAGATTTAGTTTACATCTTACAAGGCGATGGTCTGTTTGACATTCTGCACTGGGCATCACTCGAGTATGACGGACATAACGAATGTTTCTCTGGCGCACTAAAACATAGTCAATGAGGTGCCACTGCTTGGATCGGGGATGCATCCAGGTGGTCTTCAAACTGAAAGATGGTGTTTGTAATAGTCAGCTGCTGTTCTGCATAAAACTCTAGCAGAAGGCGCCCATTATCATTACAGTTTCCAACACCGTGCTTGCCTAATACACCTTTCCAGGCTTCAAAGTTTTTTCCTACTCTGGCATTGAAAACACCAAGGATAATGAATTTAACTTCTGCAGGGACCTTTTGTATGAGGTGGCGTAGGTCTGAGTAGAATTTGTCTTTCTCCTCAGGGTCAGCTTGCATAGTTGGGGCATATATACTGAAGAGAACAGCATGTGGGAGGCGTAAGGAGATAATGCGATCAGAGTGACCTGTCGGCAACGTCTCGAGTTTAGAGGCGATGGAATTTTTAATCATAAAGCCTACTCCTGAAAGATGTTTCTCAGTTTTGGGTTTGCCAGACCAGTAGAGTGTGTAGCCGGCACCGTGTTCTTTAAGGCTGCCTTCCTCATGGAGACGAACTTCACTAAGAGCAGCGATGTCAATATTAAGCCGTGATAGTTCATGGGCTATTAGAGCAGAGCGACGCTCAGAACGTCCACTATCTGCAGAATCTTGCATGGTTCTGATGTTCCAGCATGCAAGTGTCAGTCCATTTGCACCTTTGCAGGCAGGTGTTGGCCTTTGTTTCTTTGTCTTTGTTCGACCGCATCGGAAGATGCCCGTTGGCCGCGGCTAGCCAACCAGGTAGACGGGGATGAGCTTTCGTTAGACCACCTTTTCTAGGCCCCTCTCACTATGGAGCAAGCGGTGCTCTCCTTTAAAAAAGGCTGCTTGGTCGTTCAGGATGCTGCCAAACAAGACTGTCATCTCCCGGGTCAGTCTCGAGCGACCAAAGTCCTGAACTGCCTGCATGCAGGGTTGGGTCTGCGGCTTCCAGTGCATCTTTACACCTGCCGTTTCGTCCCTCACCTATCGCTACAGGGCTTTTTCGGAAGTTGGATGTGTCCTTCGAGCCTGTGCAATGGATTTTTCTGGTGGAGCGCAGCGTGCACAGAACTGGCCTCACCCTTTAAACCAAAGGTTCGTCTGCCAGGGCCTAGCAAGCTTGGACGGTCGCAGCGAGGTCCTCAGGTCGTAGGTTTGGTTCGAGTTTCCTTCTCTTAGATGGTTGACCTTACAGGGTTAGACGAGCACCATCTGCCCGGGTTTGAAATCAGAGTTTTCCTTCTCTTAGGATGGTTGCCAAAAGGCTAGAGAGCCCATCCTGCCCATTGACGCTCTTTGTCAGACCCTTCGGTTGCGACCTGTCTGGCATGGGAGGCCCTACCGGTGGCTATTATGCCACCGCCAGCATAGCTCACAACTTCATTAGGGTACGCAAGCCTCTCCCCCACTGCAAGGGGGCGCCAATGGAGAGGTGTTTTATATATATATTCCGGAAAATAGATAGCATGGGGACCTATCTAATCTCTTTGGAGAGGACATTCAAGACCCTATACCAACTACTTCATCACACTAGAGCAGACATGGGCAAACTTTGGCCCTCCAGGTGTTCTAGGCTGTTAGGAATTGTGGGAGTTGAAGTCAAGAACACCTGGAGGGTCAAAGTTTACCCTGCCTGTACTAGAGCATCTGTCCACTTTCAATCTGGTTGCTGCCTCCTGCAGATTTCTGTAACTTGTAGCTTAGGGAAGAGCCTTTAAACTGCTTGGCCAGAGAGGTCCTGGTCTCTAAACTACAAACCCCTGAATTGTGCAGGAGGCAGCAGCTGGACTTAAAGTGGATAGATAATCTTGTATAATGAAGTCCCAAGTTAATGTCCTCTTAAGCTTCCTCCACGTGAAGAAGAAGCAGATCACTTTTTGAATTATAAGAATTATATGTCAGGATTTTAGAGATGTTTGAGGAGGACAGGTCCAAAAAAAGTGTTGAAACTACTGCTTTAGACACTGAGGAATTACAGTTCCCAGCAGCCCTTCCCAACATAGCCTATACTGAAAGTTGATGGCGTTCATTGTCCAACAGTACCTGGAGAGCCATAGGTTCCTGATATTTGTGTAATAGCCAGGGCCCATTTTTAAAGCCATTTACTGCCCACAAGCTACAGGGGATTACTCGTGTGAGCACTGGGCTATGACTAGAACCAGGCTCAAATCTCTGATTTGACATGGAAACCTTGGGCAAGTCACAAAGTCAGCCTCCAACAAATTCAACAGCAAATCTCTTCTTAACATATCTTGCCAAGAAAACCCTATCCATTGGTCAGAAATGATGTGAAGCTATGCAGCAACAACAACAGATTATGGGCTGCATTCATTGTTTCCTCAAACCAACAGAGATCTCTTGACGATAAGGTTTCTGCTCAGTGTAAAGCATCCTGTGTGTGTCTGTGTGTGTGTGTGTGTGTGTGTGTGTCTGTGTGTCTGTGTGTGTGTGTGTCCACACTGAGTATTTTTTAAATTCCAAGACTACTTTTTTCTACATATCCACATCTCTAAAAATGGAGTGTGTCTTAGAATCACAGGTGCTTATTTATTTATATACTAGCTTGGGGACCCGGTGGTGCCCGGGTCATTTGAGAAAGCCATTGTGTGTCAAGGTTGGTCTGTATGAGATGTTTGTGTGGGTCGCAGTGGTTTCCGGAAGTTAGTGAAGGTACTGCAAGTCCCATCATCCATGTTCTGACCTCCTCCAAACTGCACCAGGGTGTAGAGTGGGTAATGAGGGCCCTGTGTGCCAGGTTTGGTGTTGATCAGTCATTGGATTAGGTTTGCAGCAGTCTTGGAAAGTGAGGGAAGGTACTGCAAGTCCCATCATCCATGTTCTGCCCCCCTCCAAACTTCAGTAGGCTGTAGAGTGGGTCACTGGGGCTCTGTGTGCCAAGTGTGGTCTGTATCAGTGTTTGTTGGGGGCTGCAGTGGTTTGTGGGAACAGAGGGGTCTGAAAGTACTACAAATCCCATCATCCTTTGTCAGTCCTCCCCCGAACCTCAACAGGATGTGAAGGTATGGAGGGAGGGGTATGTGTGCCAAGTTTGGTCTCGATCAGTAATTGGATACGGGTCGCAGCGGACTTGGGAAGTGAATAGAGGTACTTCAAGTCCCATCATCCCCGGTCCACCCTCCTCCGAACTGCACCAGGACGTAGAGTGGGTCATTGGGGCTGTGTGTGCCAAGTGTGGTCCGTTTTGGTCCTTGTAGGTGGCCGCAGTGGTCTGTGGGAACCAAAGTGTTTGAATGTACTACAAATGCCATAATCCGTGGTCCACATCCCCCAAACCGCACCGCACTTGTGTCCCAAGTTTGGTGCAGGTCCATCACCCGCGCTGGTCGCTGTGGCCTGTGAAAGTGGCAGCCAATCAGAACGCTGCCACATACATACAAACCCACCCACAAACAAACAAACATTCCATTTTATTATATATAGAGAGAGAGATATAGAGATAAAGTTTTGTTGCTGGTACGGAAATTAATGTGTGTTGTACAACCAATGACATTTTAGAATCAAAGAAGTGTGATATATTCATGTTTCTTATATATTCTGAATCAGTTGACAGACAGAACTAAAAATATATAAAATGAGCAAAATGTTTTGGCTTCTCTCCTGTTCAATTATTAAAAATAAAACAATTGCATTCAAAATTTAAAATAGTATTTTGCAGAATTCTTATCTTTTAGATTGAGGCCATGTAATGTTTATTTATTTATTTATTTATTTATTTCTTCGATTTTATATTCCGCTCCTCCCTGCAGGCTCGGGGCGGATCACAATTATAACATACAATAAAACATATGGTAAAAACACATGGTAAAAACATGGTACATAACCGAGGTGGAACAGGTCTACAGTTCTTTACTGAGACAGGACGAGCCAATCACGTTTGGGTTAGCCAAACGCTAACCTGAATAAGGCTGTCTTACATTCCCTTCGGAAGGGAAGGAGTTCAGGGGTCGCTCGAATGTACTCAGGAGCGAATTCCAGAGTGCTGGAGCCGCAGCAGAGAAAGCTCTCTGTCTAGTACTGGACAGATGGCAGGAGCGGGCGATGGAACCACCAAAAATTTTGCTCTTCCGAGCGCAGTGATCTCGGGGAACATACGGGGTAAGGCGGTCCTCAGGTACATAGGCCCCAGACCGTGCAAGGCCTTGAAGGTTAAAACCAGCACCTTGAAGGCAATCCGGTACTCGATGGGAAGCCAGTGCAGTTGCCGAAGGATGGGAGTGATGTGCTCCCTCACTGGTGCTCCCACCAGCAAGCGAGCAGCGGCATTCTGCACTAGCTTGAGTTTCGGATTGTCGACAAGGGAAGGCCCACGAGGGCGTTACAGTAGTCCAGTCTCGAGATGACCGTCGCTTGGATCACCGTGGCCAGGTCCTCCTGGACAAGTAGGGGGCCAGTCGCCTAGCCTGCCGTAGGTGGAAAAACGACACCCTGCTGACCACGGAGACCTGGGCCTCCATGGTCAGCAGGAGTCCAGCTTGACACCTAAGCTCTTAACCAAGGGTGACGGGCTGTTGCTCGCCATCCAGGGTAGGCAACCGGCACTCGTCCAGCCCAGGGCGACCGGGCCACAAGATCTCCGTCTTCGACGGATTCACCTTCAGCCGGCTGGCACGCAGCCAACCAGTCACGGCTTCGAGGCATTGATGGAAACAATCGGGTACGGTATCCGGCCTGCCGTCCATTCTCAGCAGAAGCTGGGTGTCATCAGCGTACTGATAACACTCCAGACCAAAGTCGCGGGCCAGCTGGGCCAGGGGGCATGTAGATGTTGAATAATAAGGGCGAGAGGATGGCCCCTTGGGGGACCCCACAACTTAGTGGGAGCCTCCTGGAGACCTCCTCTCCCCTCTCCACACGCTGTCCCCGATCCCGGAGGAAGGAGGCCACCCATTTAAGGGCAGGCGGTGGGCTAACAGGTCTTAAATCAACAGGTGCATCTACACTGTATAATTAATGCAGTTTGACACCACTTTATCATGGCTCAATGCTATGGAATTGTGGGATTTTTAGTTTGATGAGGCACCTGCGGAGAAGGCTAAAAATTGTCACACCACAACTCTCATGACTCCTTAGAGTTTAGCATTGGCAGTTCGAGTAGTCTTGAACTGCTTTAATTCTACAGTCTAGATCAGGGGTGGGCAATTATTTTTTCCAAGGGGCCACACGAGTGCCAAAAAATATTATGGAGGGCCGCACCTAAAGGCGGAACTACATTCTAATCTACGTTGTTTATTTATTTATCTACTATGTTTACTATATATTACACATCATTAATATTAACATATTAATATATCAAGAAATATTCATATATTATTAGTATTAATATCATAATTATATTATAGTATATATAGACATTATAATATATTGAAATTATAATATAATACAACATTATATTATATTATTTATTATATTATAATATTATAAAATTATTATAAAATAATAAAAACCACTAAAATAAAATTCAAGAAGACAAGGTGCGAACCATGATGGAATGGCCCAATGGACCCAGCCTAGAGGATGGCAAAGCGGACCCAGCTACCGCTGCATCAGAGTAGAGCAGAGCAGCAGGCGATCGGAGGCCTCTGCCCGCTCTTGCCCCCAGCCGTTCCCCAGCCGATCGCCCTGCTATGGAGTGCCTGCCATCCCTGGAGGCAATCCGGGCCTGCAAGTCAGCGATCTGAGGTGGCTGATCGTCCTGGCGACCCGGAAGATGATCAAGTCTTCCGGGTCACCAGGGAGATCAGCCCCCGCAGGTCGCCGAGTGCTCCCGCTGCAGGCCCAGATCGCCTCCAGGGATGTCAGGCACTCCAAAGCCGCCGCTCCTCCGCCCTGTTTGCCGACACAGGCCCCACAGAGCCCACGATGGGATGGCAGCAGTGGTACCCCTTCCTCTTGGTCCTGCCCCTGACGCCCTTCTCCCCGGGCTCGACAGAATCAGCTGCCGGGCCACATCCGGTCCGCGGGCCATAGGCTGCCCACCCCTGGTCTAGATGTTCCCTATAAAACCAGAAATTCTCCTTTTTATCCAAAATCCTTGAAGGGCATGATGCCTTGATACTATACAGGGATGACTCAGAGATGCTGTGATGTCCTGAACCGATATGCCTGGCCACTGGTTTCTTGGTCATTCAAATATATCAAATGTAAAAATACTACTTCTCATGTAACTTTTTCATGTGCCAAATGCACCAGATTCAGTCAAACAAAGTCAGGCCGTGTTAGTACTTAAATGGGGGACAGCCAAGGAATACAAGGTGCTATAAGATGGACTTTTAAAAAGTAACGTGGCACACCCCATCTGAAGATTTCTTGCCTTTGAACACTGTATGAAACCCATAAGATTGTCTAAATTTGATACTCATCTTGAAGACACACACATTTTTTACAGTCTTCACAGACAACAGATCATGAAAGAATGACAAAACCCCACTGCCATCTGCTGGCCCCTTTGCATTATTACTTTTGCATACATTTTATTCTGAACAGAAAGATGCAGACAGTTTTTTAAAGCCCATCTTCTAGCCAGACAACCAAAGGCATAAGCAGATGAAGGAATGAATACCCAGCCACACAGGTTCTGAAGGATAATAACACCACTTTCCAATTAAGTGGTGTGCAGAAGTGTTTATTTTTTATTATAGGATTGAGGATTGAATATGTATTGAGATGTTTAGATGTTTAGGGAAGGTGCACTTCTTCAGTGAAGGCCCACCTTGGGGAAGAGTTGTCATAGCAACATGGCTGTAAGGCAGAGGTGGAGGAGTCAACAGCTTTCTGCCACAGCCAAGAATAGAATTCTGGGGAAATTTGAATTTTGACAGTTTAACTGTCAGACCAGCTCTAGGAGAGAGCAGGTTCTGAGGGCAGTCTGGTTTTGGAGCTGTAGAGAGACAGTTCTAGTAGGCTGAGCTTGGTGAGCCAGTCTGTTTGTATAGAGCCTGAGGGCTAGAGATAGGCAAGGTGCCTATAGGAGGGAAGAAGGTCTGTGTGTGAGATAGTTACATACTGATCTAACTGAGTAATAGTAACAGTCAAACATTTTAAACTTTTTATCTTCTACAATACCAATGTAAGCATGATGAGTTGAGCCTCTAAGAAGTTGTAACGTATCCATCACGCTTTTGTGCCAAGCTATAAATAAACTGTTATTGTTCTTTTCATCAACAATCTCTCTCTGTTCCGTATTTTAAAAGTCCAGCCTCAGAGTAAAGCAAGACAGGAAAGTGTTTTTAACCTGTCTTGTTACACAGTTTGAAGTCCCACAATAATTGGTGACAGACCCTCCTAGATAACAGATAACAGCAACAGTCCTCACAATCTGGTGGCTAATCTCTTCATATTTAAGGGATCCTTAAATTAAAGTTATACAACACCCTTTTACATTAGGTCAGATACGTAGTGACCTCATCGTTACAAATTTGTGGCAGCGGTGGGACCAGTAAAAGAGGGTCCACCCTGTCCAGCCGGTTCATTTGAATAGCCTCTTTACAAGTGGTATCCCAGCATCTCTAGCAATATGAAAATCATGAAATAGAAAACAAGTCCTCCCCTCTTAGGTTAACTCAATTGATCTTTAGCCCTTCTTGGCTTTCCTCTGGGGTATTTTCATATACAGTTTGTCCATGTGAAGTTTTATTGTTCTGCTTTTTAAAAGCTCTGTAGCCCATTGAAGAACAAGTGGCAAATATGGCACCTATTTTGTCCCAACTTCAGGGCAAAGGAAGGCAATAAAAGCTAAACGATTCCATTTCATCTATTCCAGTGTTTCCCAACCTTTTTTGAGCTGTGGCACACTTTTTACATTTACAAAATCCTGAGGCACACCACCAACCAAAATGACACAAAATGACACTCTAACACAGTAATACATATAGTTAATATGTTTTTAAATGTATTTATACACTCAGTGTGAAACCTGGACCTGTTTCGATGAACACAACATAGATATCCTGGCAGGAATGGCAGAAAGACACAAACTTCCCACACAGAACTCCCATAACCAAGAGAAAATACTATAAGAGTTTGGTGGGCATTGACCTTGGGTTTTGGAGTTGTAGTTCACCTATATCCAGGGAGCACTGTGGACTCAAACAATGTTGGATCAGGACCAAACTTGGCATGAATACTCAATATGCCCACATGTGAACACAGATGGAGTTTGGGGAAAATAGACCTTGACATTTGGGAGTTACGGTTTCTGGGATTTATAGTTAACACACAATCAAAGAGCATCCTGAACTCTTGCAACAATGGAATTGAACCAAACTTGGCATATTGAACTCTCATTACCAACAGAAAGTACTTAAAGGGTTTGCTTGGGAATTGACCTTGAGTTTGGAAGTTGTAGTTCACCTACACCTAGAGAGCACTGTGGACTCAAACAATGTTATGTTATGTTGTTTGTTTTCTATCCAGAATCACAATGTTGGAAGGAGGCTCACCACTTTAAGGTCCCTAAAACAGTCATGGGAAAACTTCGGCCCTCTGGGTGCTTTGGACTTCAATTCCCACCATTCTTAACAGCCTGAGGCCCTTTCCTGCTTAAATGGCTGGGGGAGGAAAAGAGCCTGGGGCTGCTAGGAATGGTTAGAGTTGGAGTCCAAAACACCTGGAAGGTCCAAGTTTGCCCATGCCAGCTTTCGACAGAGACCTTTTCCTCCCCCTTCCCCTTCGCGCCCTTTCTTCCCCCTCCTGCCGAGTTTTTCTTCTACACTGCTGCTTCTGCCACCATTTTGATCCGAGGGGGCAGCATGAGCGTGTTCAGGAGGGAGGAAGACGTGACCCGTGCGGGCACTACTGCGCAGATTCACCCCAGAGCAAAGTGAGCAGAGCGAGGCTGGGAAGAAGGGAGCCTGAGTGGAGAAGAAAAAGTGTTCGGCAGGAGGGGAAGAAAGGGTATTGGAGGTTCCAATTTCCCACGGCACACCTGATGATCGCTCGTGGCTCACTGGTTGGGAAACACTGATCTATTCTGTTGAGATGCCAGCTGCATCTGGCTCTATCCAAATGACACCAAGCCAGCAGCCTTTTCAACAAGCTATCAATGCTATGTCCATCCTACAACATTGGTGTAACTACCCAAACTCCCTCTTACTGATCCAGTCTCTTTTCCCTTTATGACATGTATCTTTACTGCCTACCAGGGCCGTAGCCAGGATTTTGACTCGGGGTGAGTTTGGTCTGGGGCTGAGACTGGGTGGAAGAGGGTCTACCCTAGCAAACCTTTTGTATTGTTATCCCAATAACCCCATGAATGTGGAATATAATGAGCATGGTGATCAGATCATGATATGAATAAACATAATAGTTTAAATAATGTACCAGTAAGGCCTTTTCGCGGACCACACTGAGAATTTCGGGGCTGAAGCCCCTTAGCCCCCCTGGCTACATGCCTGCTGCCTACCCTTCAATTTTCCAAAGATAAAAACTGGGGCCTGGGGCCAAGCAACATAGGAAATATTATTAATGGGGAAGGACATGGAAAAAGCGAGCGAGAGCAGTTCAAATTGCTCTGAGATTCCACCCCTTTTCTCCTCTCCCCTTTGTCGGTTAACTGAATGCAATTGAATGCTCTTGCAGTTTGCTGCAACTGAAGCAAACTGACAACAAAGGAGGGAAGTGGGAAGAAGTGAAAGAAACTGGGAGATTTAAAAAGCAACTGCAAAAATGGATAGACATGATTATTCAGGACTGTCTGCCAAACTAGAACAGTTGGAGGAGATATGATTGCAGTCCCAAAGATGTTGGAGGCTGCCTTACCACCAATTTTTGGAACTCATAGTGGATGGTTAAATGCTTTAACAAAAATATTGGAAAAAGAAGACGGGAATTTATCTCCAAATGAAAAATTGAACTTTTGGTGAGACTTGGGAAGAAGAGATGGCTCTAGTGAAGGAGAGCACAGGGGTGAAAGAAAATAAAAGTGGGGGAAATATATAGTTTAAAAATGCTTTGAAATTGTGTTTGGTGCAGAAATGTGTCACTGCAATAAGATAATATTTATTAGTAGTAAATGATGTGACAGATGGTCTACAGCAATAAAGCATTGCAGCTCTTTAACAAATAGATTTTCCTATATAAACAAAAACGATCACTTGCTGACATAGAGCAGAGAGGCAGCTGAGCTTCCCAAGAGAGGGAATCCTATATTCTCAGAGCAGCTGCCAAGAAGGCTGTCTTCCAAACAGTGACAGTGATGGAATCAAGAAAATGAGATCTTAAAACTCATTTAGGGAAATGCAGTCTTTCAGGAAATCTGAGTCTAAGCTATGTAGGTCTTTAGAGATCATAACCAAGCTAGGATCTTTATGATTATAGAAAGCCCCTTGCTAGTCTAGATGGTTGTGGTGATGGCAATTGTGTGCCTTCACAAAATTTTTTCTGACTTATGGCAGGGGTTTCTATAGCTGAGAGTGTGTGACTTGGCTAAGTTCACCCAGTGGCAAAGCGGGGAATTGCACTCTGATTTCCAAAGTTGTAATTCAGTGCTCAAACCATTACATCACAATGGCTCTCCAGTCTGGGTCTTACTTCTCTGTAGTTTTTGTTAACATGATCAAAGCTAGGGTGGCAGTTCTAGAACTCTGATCCCCACTTCAAATACAAGCTCAAGAGCTTCTACTGAGTGTTTAGCCCTGACAGGCTATCTATAGTTGAATTTTATTATTAAATGATTCCCAAAGGAGGGCTGTAGGAAAATGCATCCTTGGCCACTTAGGATAGCCCATATTGAAATGCTTTAAACTAAAGGGAGAAAACTAAACTTTAAAAAACACACATACTTCTCATTCAGATAGAATCAATCAATAATAAATGTATTTCTCGTGAAAAAACATACACAGTGCAAGTACAGGAGCACAAGTAAATTACATATAGATCACATTGTTTACCCAAACTAAAACATACAGCATGGAAGCAATCATGACCACACGTTCCTGCAATTGGTCTTCCACACTACCTTGCTTGGACCCACTTTCCTACTTATGTCTAACTCACATAGTGCATACAAGCTTTCTTTTTTTTTCTTTTTCTATGCTGCAGTTGGACAATTGCGTGGTTTCAATGCTTCTTGCAAATGGACAATGCTGTCGTAATTGGAGCATGATGGTGACAACCAATGACAGTACTATTGCGTAGATTATGGCAAAACAAATTGCCTGTGGACTGGAGGAAACCAAGGTGACTCCCCTGACAGAAAATCAAAACTGCAGCAGAACAAAATGATTGCACCAAAAAAAAATGTGATCCAATAATGACGGAAATATACTGCATCAACAGGAAAGTCATAATGCCATTTGATAAAGAAATACAAAACACAGAAGTAATCCAAAGCAATCATGCACAAATGTACTGTGTGATAAAGTCCTTAGTGGAGTAGTGCTCAATTGCACCAACTCAGATCATAAATGGTGGTTTCTTCTTTGTTGTAAAGCAAAACCTCCAGGTAAAAAAACCAAACTTTAAAACTTTATTTCTTATGAGTCGCCCTCCACCAAAGGTGCTCTGGGCGACTTACACGATAAAAATAAACAGGTTACATAGTCACCACTTGTTACTAGCAATCATAGGCTCTTCTGAAAAGCCATGCCTTAAGTGCCCCTAAAATGTATGTAGATCAGAAGTGGCTCTTTGGTCTGGTGGTAGGGAGTTCCACAAGATTGGGGCTACAATGGAGAATGATCTCTGTCTTGTGGACTCCAAATGAACCTCTCTAGGGCCAGGGACATAGAGGAGATTCTCATGAGCTGACCGTGGCAGTCTCTGGTGGTGGAGTGGCATTAAACAGTCTCTTAGATATGAAGGACCCTGAACTTGAAAGGCCTTGAATGCTAGGACCAGGGTCTTATAGATGACTCTGTGTTCAACCGGCAGCCAATGCAAGTGCTGCAGAGACGGCATTATATGGCACCTCATTGATGTTTTTGTGAGGAGTCTAGCAGCTGCATTTTGCACAATTTGGGTCTTGCGAATTGCTGCTCGAGGTAAGCCCACATACAAATCATTGTAGTAATCCAGCCTCGATGTAATCGTGGCATGGATTACCATAGCCAGCGCCCCTGTTGGTAAATAAGGCGCCAACTGCCTCGCTTGGCGTAGATGAAAGAAGGCCCTTTGACTAGTGGAGGCAATCTGGGCTTCCATCGTCATTTTGGAATCCAGGATAACACAGAGACTCTTCACAGTGGGGCGTGGAACTAACGGTTTCCCTTCAAAAGATGGTAGTAGACCAACCAATTCTGATGGACGGCCAGGCCACAATATTTGAATTTTCAGGTACAGTCATCATAGCTCTATGCCTTGGATTCTGGAGAGAGCTCGTTATCATTCCATAATCCAGCATTTCTAGGAATCATCTCTGTCTTCCTAAAGTGTATTAATAGCATGTTCTTGAGTCTGGGATTAAAAGTGTGCTTCCTAAAACTGTATCCTCAGGTGGATAATAAAATTCACTTTTTTCTCTCTCTCGCTCATTCACTCTGTCTGCCAACGGAGAGCTTCAGACAAAGATGACTCATTCACAGAGCCAGGACCCAAATGAACAGAGACGTTGCTATGATGTATAGCCTTGTAGCTGAAAGAGAAATATGAACTCATCAGAAAAGACTGCATCTGCCAACTTGAGCACAACAAAACATTTTACGGTGATGTTTCAGGACGTGCTGCCAATGTAAAGTGTGAGGGCACATATGATTAGTCCCTCTCCACCTCTTCCCCTTTATCTTCTTCTTTCTTCCCTGGTGCAAAATGTAGAAAAAGCATTTTGTACCTATCTGCCAATGACAAATAATTTAGTCTGGATGCAGCTTCCCTTTATTCACAATGATAAAGTAAATCATTATCCATGGTTTAAAAAAATACATATCTTAATGACCCTCCTCACACATTTTTCAATTTCTTGTAAGATGCTTTAAGTTCCAAACTGGAGGGAAAGTGGGATAAAAGTTGTGTTGTTGCTGCTGCTGCTGCTCCATTAATGAATGCATAGACCGTTATTGTACGCTTTGCTAGTTGGAAGACAATTCCAGGACATTTTATGGGATAAGTAATGGCAATGGGGAAAGTATCCACAGAATCATAGAGTTGGAATGAACTACAAGGGCTATCTGGTCCAATCCCTGTCATGCAATTAAGAGCAATCCTGAAAGAAGAAGAAGGTGATGGTGGTGATGATGATGATGACCACAATTAATACCCCACTTTTTCTCTTTAAAAAACTAAATTCAGCTGAAATATGTCCATCCAACCTCTATTTATTGACCTTCAATGAAGAAGAGCAGACCACCCTCAGAAGCAATCAATTCTACTGTTGAACAGCTCTTCCAAATGTTCGACCAGAATCTTGTTTCCTGTAATTTGAATCCACTGGTTCAGGTTCTAGCTTCAAGAGCAGAAGAAATTTGCTCTATCTTCTATTATGATATCCCTTGTGATGTTTAAAGATAGTTAAGTTACCTGTCGGTCTTCTTTTCTCAAAGCTGAACATACATAGCCCTCTCAGTCATTCCTCACAATTGTCAGTTTCCAGACCTTTGATCATCTTGGTTTCCCTTCTCTGGAAATGCCGATATCCTTGAACTGCAGTGCCCAGAAACAGACACAGTATTCCAGGTGAAGTCTGGGAAGCAGAATAGAATGTCACTCATATTTCCCTCAATTTGGACAGTATGCTTCTATTGTATCAACCCAGGATTGCATTGGTTTTCTTTGGCTGATGCATCGTCCTGTTGACATGTTTAGCTAGTGATGTACCAAATTTTCTAGATTTTTTTTCACATATACCCTTATCATATGTTCTGTTATCAAACCAGGTATCATAATATTTCATAATTATTTCTGCAAAGAAAGAGGTTTGCTGGTGCTTGGGACACTCCACTGGAAAGAATAGACATATGCCATCAGACCTCACTTTTTTATTGTAGCAGAGGTTAGAATTATTTTCCAACCACACCATGACCAAAATCCATGCACCACAACCCATCTTATCCCTCCAACATAACAATTTCTGTGATGCTGGAGAGCAAGGGAATCATTAGACAACAACAACTAAACTTTATTTATATACCACTCTATCTTCCTGTGGGGACTCAGAGCGGTTTCCAAGCAGCAGCATCAATACATACAGAGTAAACAACATAAGCATAAAATTAACAAAACAATATAAGCATAAAATCACAATAGCCCATATATATTTAAAATAACCCTGCCTGTTCAAGGCAATTTTAAAAAAGCTGTGCCAAGGCTAGTGCAATTTCTAGAAGGCCCTGGAAATTAGGTGCATTACTATAGCAGGCAACAACAATAATAGGTACAGTCTATGACTGTTCATTTCCGGGGCCTAATAGAAGGACGTGACCTGGGTAATTAGTAGATAAAGAAATGGCCATATTCAACAATATCTGTAGCTGAGCTAGAACTAGGCGTTTGTTTAAACCACCAGGTCTTCAAGCTCTTAAGAAAGGAGGGGAGGGATGGGGCCTGCACAGTATTTCCCCTGTAGGATAATATACTACAAGAATGTCCACTCTTGAAGATCGCCAGCACTCACCACAGACGCTTGTTACTGTGTTGTCTAGCAACAAAATAGCTGGATGTGTCACTATTGTATCCCCCCACTCCCCAATAACATGTAAATGACCTGTTGGGGACAGTGTGCTGCTTATAAGTTGTATTTCAAAGAATATAATCTGGAGACATGGCTAGAATTGCATTGTTTTGCAATGTAGGCAAAAAAATTGGGGGTCTCTTGCAGAAACCTCAAGGCTGTTTATGGACCATTGCTTCTTGGCTGATTCTTCAGAAACTAGAAATGGTTTGTTATCTCTTTGAATGTATACTGCCTAAAGAAGAAGTTAAGATTCTAGTACATAGTGTATATAAATATTTACATACTAATATAGGTGAAAACTGAAATTGTATACATGGCAGTATGTTTGTTTATTTTCCTATTGTGCATCAGGGAATGCATAAGGACCGTTTCTGCAATTCCAGTGAAGAAAGTAGTGTACTGAAGGCACTGATGAACCATTCCTATGCATCATCCAGGAATGGGAAACTATGTGGCTGGAATCCTGTTGGATCATCCTAAGCAAGACAGGCCCAGTCAAGCAACTGTTCAATAGTGAGCGATTTCTGGAAGAAGCAAAGATACCAGCACTGAAGTGATGATCCTCCACCATCAACTTTCCTGGACCGGCCACAATAACCAAATAGTCAGTCACCATCTCCCAATGTCAATGGACAGCAAAAGATATTTCAAGATGGACTTAAAACTAACCAGCAAGAACTGGGAATCCCTGGCCCTCGAGCATTCTGACGCGGTCAGCTTTTTCCAACAGTATTATGGATTTTGAAGAGGTACAAATAGAGAAATGTAGCAAGCAGAAGGCTTGTCAAGCAGATCCTTGTCAGGACCGTCTTCCATCAAAAAATTGATGTCCTCAGTTTGAAAGACCATGCCACTCCAGTATGGGTCTCTTCAGTCACTTATGGACCCATCGCCAAGTTGCTACTTTTGGAAGATAATCATACTTGGCCATGATCACAAATGATGGTGGTGATGATGATAGGTGAGATAACACATAGGTAAATCCAATTGATTCTACTTTAATCGGGACTAATGGAAGAATTTTGGCCGCTGTGAAATGATTACGCCCATGAAACTCCAGCTCCATAACCATGAATGGAATGCACTGGTTATGCAACAACCAAAAAGGTGCAACCCCCTGTATGAGGGAACTTACCCAAAAATATGACACCAATAGGATTCCAGACACAAAAGACACATCCTGATGGATCAAAACAACAGGACATCCAGTCTAACAGCCTGTTTCTAAAACAGGAACAGTGGAGAAATTTCCCAGCTAATTTCCTGTAGCCATACACATAGCAACGATGTTCTAAGAATTTCCAGAGGTCTCTGCAAATACCTGTTGAAGTATGCCTGGCTAAAGGAAAACAGCTGGATGTGTCTCCATTGATGCCCCTGCTCTCCAGTGACATGGAGGTGATTATGGTAGGGAAAAGCCTGCGTCACTTAAAATGTGAGTTTGAAGGGAAGCGCTCTAGGAGATATCGCTATAGAAGAGCTACATCCAGACATACCTTTATCAGTTTGTCATAGTTGTGGTTATATGCCTTCAAGTTGTTTCCAACCTATGGTGACACTAAGGCAAACCTGAAACAAGGTTTTCTGGGGCTGAGAATGTTTGATTTGCCCAAGGTCATGCAGTAGCTTTCTTTGGCTGAGTGGGGATCGAACCCTGGTCTCCGCATTCGTACTCCAATGCTCAACCACTAAAAAAGGATTTCGAATGGTCCCAAACATCTCAAATCTTGATCAAAATGTAATATAAAAACACAACCATTAAAAGCACTATTACAGGCACAACTTTGTTACGCACTCACTGTAAATTTCAAAGGAAAATCATACATGCAGTGCACAAAGGGAGAAGTATTTGTAGATGAGAACTGCTGGAAGAATATCGGGAGCCCTCAAGGCAAATGCAAAAAGAATAAAATGAGATGAAATGAAATGAAACATGACGAGAATATTGGTGCAGATGCATCCTAAGTGGATTCAAACGGCACCTCTTTCTCACGGAGGCCATTTCCCCTTTGCCATTTCAGCGTTCTGCGTTTGCAAGCTCAGAACCCAAGCAAAATTAATGTTAAGTAGTAGCAGTAAATGTCCCTCAATTTATCTTTGTGGCAAGATGCCAAATGACCTTCCCATTCGTAGCTCAGCTGCCTTCATTATTTAAAAAAATAGAAAATTATTCCATTTCTTCCTAATAGTGTCACCGAATTGGAGGCTTTTACCACCTGGGTCGCACGTTATGTCACTGTGGTATTACATTAACATCTTTCCCATACCCTTTTACTTTGCAGCTGATGATCATCGTAATAAAGTGATTACTCTTCTAATTGTATGCTCTGTGCTTTGAGAAATGAGGGTTCTCTGGAAGCCGCAATACTTGGGGACCTGGACAATTGAAAATAAATTTATTTCATTTTGTTTTTAGATCTAAGAGCATCAGGGATTCACTAAAAGGTGACACCCATCACTTTTATAAAATAGGCATGGTTGTTGTATAAGTCATGGTGATTCTATAAATGAGAGACATTCAAGAGCCCTGGTCCATAGCCAAGCTCGGATCTTGCAAGCTCAAGGTCATGGCTTCCTTGATAGAATCAATCCACCTGTAGTGCAGTCTCTCTTCTACTACTACTTTCCACTTTACTGAGCATTATTATCTTTCCCAATGAGTCATGTCATTTCAACGTACAACCACCTCAGTTTAGACCTCTTGGTGTCTAGTAACAGTCCATGCTCAATTTGTCCTTGGAACTTCCCATTTGTCTTTTTGGAGGCCTATGATATTTATAGCTCTCAAGCACCACATTTCAGACAAGTTGATTTTCTTCACCGTACAGTTTTCCCTCACATACATAGAAATGGCTTTGATATTTTACAATATATCATAGAAACACTGAGTTGGAAGAGATCTCAAGGGCCATCCAGTACAACCCCATTCTGCCATGTAGGAAAACACAGTCAAACCACTCCCAACAAATGGCCATCCAGTCTCTGCTTTAAAGCATTCAGAGAAGGCGACTCCATCAGGCTCCAAGGCAGCATATTCCATTCTCAAACACCTCTTACTGTCAGGAAGTTCTTCCTAATGTTTATGTGGAATAACTTTTCCTGTACAGTGTTCCCTCGTTACTTCGTGGTTGGCTTTTCGCGAACTCGCTGTTTTGTGGGTTTTTGTCTCCCAGTTTATGAATGATTGCCGTTGCCCAGAGCAGTAGTCTAATCCCACCTCCTGACAATGATGGAGTGTGGAAGGGGGTTTCACCTTCCCCCTCAGGAGAGAGGCAGCAAATCAAGAGAGATTGCAAAGCAAAGCAGAGATAGCTATCTAAATAAATAAATAAATAACGGGGTGCGATGCCTTTAGATCTCCCCTCGCTTCTGCCTCACCCTTGGAACGTAACATACAAATATAGTATCCCTACTTTGTGGATTTTCACTTTTCACGGGATGTCCTGTAATGTAACACCCGCAATAAGTAAGGGAACACTATAATTTAAATCCATTGTTCCATTGTGTCCTAGTTTCGATCATCAGAAACACACTTGCTCCATCTTCGATATTAAACAAGACTATTGTGTCTCTTCTTAACTTCCTCTTTCCCAGGCTATACATACTCAGCCCTCAAAGCCAATGGTCACCGTTTCAATATCTTTCACCATGTTGGTCTCATTTTGAAATTTTGTCTCATTTCATCATAGTTAATCTTCAACATCTTTGTCTACTTCTGATTTCTGGACAATAGTCTCCATTTGGGTGGATGACTGAGTCAAGGACTATTTATTTATTTCTGGTATTTGTATCCCGTCTCCTCTCTACCCCTGAAGGAGGACTCAGGATGGCTTTATCAGTTTTAACTACTGTACATGTTACAGCAAGTGGTTTACCAAGGAGGAAGCACCACAGCATCCCCCTCCAAATAAAAGTCTTGCTCCACCTGGGGGTTGGAACCCTTCGGGGTCACAAGGGGGTTTCAGAGGAGTTGCAAAAGACCATCAGAAAACATATATTTCTGGTCTTAGGAATCTCTTTGGCAGTGAAGGCTGATTATCTCTCTGCCTGTCTTTCTCTTCCTTTTGTAAACAAATGGCAAATCCTCCCACCAAAAGCCCTCCTCTGCTGTGATTGGCCAGCCTTTGAGCCAGGGTGAGAGCTGTTTCTGAGACTCCAAGTGTGAAGAGGAGAGCAGGCATGCTTAGCGAATGGCAGCATGCTGCACATATACAGGCAAGGGAGAACTTGCGATGTTGGAGGGAGTCTCTCGCCAGTGAGACCCTTCAAAGTATGGGGGTTCTACATAAGAACATAAGAACATAAGAAGAGCCATGCTGAATCGGGCCTCAGCCCATCTAGTCCAGCATTCTGTGTCACACAGTGGCCCACTAGTTGTACACAGGGATCTCTAGCAGAAAGGAGGGCAAAACCCTCACCTGCTCCCGACCCCTCACAACCAGTGCCCGGGGAAATCCTGCCTGCCTCAATCAACACAGAGGTGGCACTTGGATGTGTGGGAAGTTTGTCCCAATTTGATTAATGGTGGAGTTCAGAATGTTCTTTGATTGTAGGTGAACTATAAATCCCAGCAATTACAACTTCTATATTATTGTATTTATATTTTTATTTGCATTTGTGAGTCGCCACATCCGACGTGGCTCAGGGCGACTTACAGTTTAAAAACACAATAAAACACTAAAACACAATAAAATACCATAAAATACATAGCAACAGATGAAGCAAAAAATGACTTCATCAGGAATCATATACAGCAGCGGACAGGACATCGCCCCATTACCCAAAAGCCTGCCGAAACAGGACGGTTTTGCACGCCTTCCGGAATGCCAGCAGGTTCGTGAGGGCACGGACTCCGGAAGGCAGTGCATTCCACAGGATGGGAGCGATTATAGAGAAGTCCCTCCGTCTTGTGGCCGTCAGGTGGTATGTTTAGGTCTATTTCAATGTTAAGGTCTATTTCCCCCAAACTCCACCAGTATTCACATTTGGGTATATTGAGTATTTGTGCCAAGTTTGGTCCAGATCTATTGAGTCCACAGTGCTCTCTGGATGTAGGTGACCTACAACTTCAAAACTCAATGCCCATCAAACCCTTCCAGTATTTTCTGTTGGTCATGGGAGTTCTGTGTGCCAAGTTTGGTTCAATTCCATTGTTGGTGGAGTTCAGAATGCTCTTTGATTGTAAGTCAACTATAAATCCCATCAACTACAATTTCCAAATGACAAAATCAACCCCCACCCAACCCCACCAGTATTCAAATTCAGACTTATCAGGTATTTGTGCCAAATTTGGTCCAGTGAATGAAAATACATCCTGCTTATTATCAGATATTTACATTACAGTTCACAACAGTAGCAAAATTACAGTTATGAAGTAGCAACAAAAATAATTTTATGGTTGGGTGTCACCACAACATGAGGAACTGTATTAAGGGGTCGCTATATTAGGAAGGTTGAGAACCACTGCAATCAGTGGAACAATTGGGCTCCAAACACCAAATTTCCATAAAGACTGTGAGCCCTTTCACATTACATATTTGAAGCACTATGTTTGCTTTTTTTTTTTTTAAGGCCTGGTATGGTTTTGATTTTGGAGACACACACACACACAAAGACACGTCACACATGCTAATAGCTGGTCAGTTATTTATTCCTTTAAATATCCCACCAGAAAAAGGAAACTGACAATTGAAGAGGCTGTTCTGAAAAGTAACATCAGTCTTGCTTGTTGCTCAAACCATTTGGCTGCCTTTCTGTTTCTTCCTCCGTTCACCTCTTTAACCTTCCCTTCTTCATCATTTATCTCTGCCAGACCAAAAAAGTAGAAGTTGAAAAGCCTTAATACATAGACTCTGGGTTCTTTCACTGCAATTACAGTAAAGCATCTATAGATGAGAAGTTGCAGATTGTTCGCTGCAAAATGATAAATGCTCCCAAAGCTGAAAGTCTAATGAAAGCCTTGGGCCTCATTTGTTTTAAAAAATATTGTGGAGGGAAAGGGGAGAAGACTCTGCAAGTGGGCAATGGGAGGGGGAAATTGACAGTCTTCATTACAAGATGGAGGAGATTGCTGGTGCTTACCAAGTCATTTTTCCATCAACTTTAATACTTGGTCTCTGAATGCTTTTAGTTTGTGGACATCCTCCATAATGGCATCATCATGTAGCAGGAGGGAGATACTATTTCTGTTTAGAGAATAACAGAGTGAGCTAGAGTTCATCTACACTGTAGAATTAATGTATTTGACACCACCTTAACTTCCATGGCTCAATACCATGGCATCAGGGAAGCTGTCGTTTTACAACATTTTAAGCCTTTTCTACCAAAGAGTGCTGCTGCCTCACCAAGCTACAAATCCCAGGTTTCTATTGCTATTGCACCATGGCATCAAAGCAGTGCCAAACTGCATTAATTCTACAATGTAGTACAATATACAAGGCTCAAGCAATTTGATATCTGGGGTCCAGAAGTCATCTACGGTTCATACAACTCATGTTTCATCCTATTCAGCCTTAAGAGCCCAGTTCAGATGACAGTAGTGGAGCAGTGGCTACGGGAAGCCTCTTCTTTGTAGACCAAGGCTTACATGGCTTTTTAACACACTCCTATAGTTTGGCACCACTTTAACTACCATGGTTCAGTGCCATGAGGGCTTTACAGTTTGGTGAGGCACCCAAACTCTAGTAGATAAGGCTAAAGATATTGTAAAACTACAACTCCCACTGTTGAATTATTTCAGCTCAACAAGAACTGTGGGTTCAGAAACCTGGCATGTCAAGCTCCCCAAAGGTGAGAATAAGGCAGATGGGATGAAGGCAAAGGACAGAGGTGTTTACTTACCTTGGCCAAAGTGGATGTTAGCAGAGTCTGCACTCCAAAAACTGACATAACTTTCTGCAAATTTATAGCTCTCTGACTGCAGTTTGAAACAAAGGACTTTGCTTCCCTTGTTGCTGATTGGTCTAGATCGATGGTTCTCAATCTGTGGGTCCCCAAATGTTTTGGCCTTCAACTCCCAGAAATCCTTACAGCTGGTAAACTGACTGGGATTTCTGGGAGTTGTAGGCCAAAACATCTGGGCACCCACAGGTTGAGAACCACTGGTCTAGATTGTGGCTGGCTATGATCTGCTCCCTGATAGGTGCAGGAGCATTGTCCATCATTGTTGTTGATTAGCTCCAGCCATGGCAGGAAATTCAATAAATTGCCATAGGTCAATGTGAGGTTTTGCAGCTGTTGCTTGTTCTATCTCTCATGGGTGGGAGAAGGGAAAGAATGTGGTTGGGTTTGAGGTAATGGATGCTAATGATGGTAGTTTCTCCAGCCAGCAAAGGTCTGTGCTGGTGAAACAATGGGTAGCAATGGGTGTTAGCCAGCCTGAATGAGTTCCCAGGAAAAGGACATAGTTGAGGCATTGGGCAACTTCTGTAATCTTTGGTTTGGCTCCATTGTTAGTTGTGTGGAGGCATTGGTAGGGGATTATATTATGCTTGAAGGGGCAATGGGGTTTTCCTGTTTCATCCTGTTGGGTGCTGAAACTTGTATGTCCAGGTTCAAAGTAATCTGTGGAGGTTAGCTCAAATTAGGCCCTGGGTGAAAGGTTGCTTTGGATGTGGCTATCGAGACCTTTCTGTGGCCATGTTGGACTCTCAGGGTTTCAATAACAGTGATTCCATTTCATTGGCTTATGATGGTTAAAGTGATGTCAAACTGCATTTATTCTGTAGTGTAGATGCACCCATATACCTTCAGTGGATAGAAGCCCATCTTCTTCGCAACTTGCTGTATTCTAGGTCCCCAAAGCACAAAGGACTGAGCCCAATAAGACTCCTTTCTCATCTTATACCAGTTTCCCCTTTTGCCATTGGACAATAACCAAGAATCCACTTAATGCTCTCGGCTTATATATAGGGCCTTGCTTTCTAAAATCTTTTGGTTTGTACTGGAACGGGCAATGTTATTACCCTAAAGCTTCATTTCTCTAACAAAATGACATTTCAAGCTCTGAATCAGTGCCCTCAGATCCTAAACATCACAAAAAAGGACAGCAAGAGACACACCACTCTTTATTTTACCTTCTTCTTCCACTTACCACATTAATCGAAGTGGCAGTCAATTAATCTGGGTTTCTCCTCTCATTTGTTGCTGCAAGTGTAACAAACTCATCCAGGCTTGCTTTGACAAGGGCTTCCTGAGCCATAGCTAGTCTTCACGTATCAATGAGGCTGGCACAGAGAAACTAAGTAAAATTAATTGCAATGGAAGTGGCATATATTATAGGCCAAAATTCATAGGCGTTAACAAGCCTCAATGAGAGCCATGATGAATATTCTAGACAAATTCTAGACAAATACCCTGCAGCCATCACCTCTGCTGAATGGCACACTCCATGTATCTTTCATGGGAATCAAAAGGCCAAAGCCAAAAAACAGAAGGGTTAGCGCAAGAACTGGAATTAATCTTATGGAAGAAGTAATCCTTCCTCATGTATTGGTTACTTCCTCTAAATAATAATAATAATAATATACTTTGTTTATATTCTGCTCTATCTCCCCGAGGGGATGCAGGGCGGATTGCAGTGCACATAAATGGCAAGCAATGCTTTTATTTATTTATTTATTATTTATTTATTTCTTGGGACTTCTACACCGCCGACTCCCAGGGGCTCGCGGCGGCTCACAAGAACCAATGGCACAGCGCCAGAGGGTTAAAAACAGAACACTTAAAAACATCATTAAAACATGCAACAACAATAATTAAAACAAGAGCAGCAGCAATATAATGGCCCAGTGGATGTATAGATGAGCCTACTCACCGAAGGCCTGCCTAAACAAGTGTGTTTTGCAGGCCCGTCTAAACGGGGAGTAGGTCCCTCAGGGTTCTGGCCGCCGGGAGGCGTTCAGAGCGTGGGAGCTATCACAGAGAACGCCCTCCGGCGGGTAGATGTTAAATGAGCCAGCTTCACCGATGGTATTACCAAGAGGTTGGCCTCCTCAGACCGGAGTGATCTCGATGGGCAATATGGAGTGAGACGGTCCCTCAGATACGCTGGCCCCAGGCCGTGAATGGCCTTGAAGGTAAGAACAATTAACAAAGACAGACAGTACATAAACAGAGGTAAAGGCTTCCCGTCTTTTCTCATCTCCAGCATCTGGAGGCTGTGCTCGACTCTGGCCATGGAGAGGTGCTGTTGCTCCATCTTCCATGCCAAGGAGCTTTGTTATCCTTAGACATTCTCTGACATGTCCAAATGGGCGCCTTTTATTACCTCCCTGCCAAAGCAGTACCTATTTATCTACTCACATTGCTAGGTGAGCAGAAGCTGGGCTGATGGCAGGAGCTCACCCCAACCCAGGCTTGAACTATCGACCATTCGATTGGCAAGATTTTCTGCAGCTGGCAGTTTAACCCGCTGTGCTAAAGCTCGGCCCCTTTATGTGTGTTGGAATCCATCATAAAGATAGATGATACAGTGCTTGGAAAGTATTTAATAAAGCAATTAATTGTAGATATCTTTCCAAGTCCATTCCTCTACCAATAGAGTTACTTACTGTTATGTGTATGTGCTTTGTCAAGTAGCCCATTGAGTTATGTGACCCCTTGAATTTCATGAATTTCAAAACCGCATTTTTCCATCTGCGCCAGGCTAGGTAGCTGGCACCCTACCTATCTAGGAGCGACCTTGCCACAGTGATCCAGGCGACGGTCATCTTGAGATTAGACTACTGTAACACCCTCTACATTGGCCTTCCTTTGAGAATGATCCGGAAGCTCAAGCTAGTGCAGAATGCAGCAGTTCGACTACTGGCTGGAGTTCCAGCGAGATGTCACCAATCCTGCAGCAACTGCACTGGCTACCAATAGAGTACCGGATTGCTTTCAAAGTGCTGGTATTAACCTTCAAGGCCTTGTATGGTCTAGGTCCTGTGTACTTGAGGGACCGCATGTTCCCCAGGGATCGCTTCGGTCTGAAGAATGAAATCTCCTCAGCATCCCATCTGTCCGGACATACCATCTGTCTTCTACCAGGCAAAGAGCTTTTTCAGTGGTGGCACCGACATTGTGGAACGCTTTGCCTGACAAAGTTCAAGGAATTAGTGAGCTGTCCTCTTTTCAAAGGGCATGTAAAACGATCCCCTTTTGTCAAGTGTTTTCATTTGAGTAAAGCTGTAACATCTTTTATTGTTAATTTTAATTCATTGGTAGTGGTAATTAGTGATGCTAGCTTTTATTGTGTTGTTTTATATTGTTGTAAACCACCCCGAGCCTGAAGAAAAGAGTGGTATAGAAATTGAAATAAATAAATAAATAAATAAGGTTTTCTTAGGCAAGGAATATTCAGAAGTGATTTTTGCCTATTTCTTTCTATGAATTGAAGCCTACAGCACCTTTGTCTCGGGTTCTGTACTAATGCCGGCTGATCCTGCTTAGCTTCCAGGATCAGTTAGAAACTAGTGTCATTAGGGTATTTAGGTCCTTGTCTTAATAACTTCCAAGATCAGACAGAAACTGAAAATATGTTAGGCTAAATGCTGATGATGAGAGCTAGAATTCAACATGTGGGGGTGACCCATTCCCCACACCAGTGTCAAACAAACAGCCATTCACACTACACAATGATAGCATTTTAATGCAGATTTAACAGCCATGATTCTATTCTGAGCCTTCTACTTTATGGTGGGGCATTTAGGGTTCTTCACCAGAGAGCCATAGTCCCTCCCCAAATTCAAATCCTTGAATTCCATAGGTTTTGATCACAACTGTTAAAGTAGCTTCACAGTGGTATATGTAAAATGATACGGCAGCAGGAGTATTTGTGATGATAGTTTTAGTTTAAATTTAGAATAGTTTATCTGATGTTTTTATCTGTTTTATGCTTGTGATTGTGAGCCGCTCCGAGCCCTCGGGGAGTGGCGGCATACAAGAATGATTAATAAATAAATAAATAAATAAAAATCGACTTGAATGAGCAATCTGCAAGAGCTCTGGCCATCAGATGCCTTGCTCAGATAATGGCTTTCCTTATTAAAACAGTCTATCCAAGTAGTAGCACCAGTCTCCCTTTGTTTCTATTGCCTTCTGTTTTCCCAAACATTCTTGTCGTGATATTTCTAATGAACACCACCAGAGAAATGTAGGACTAGAAGGGGACAAAGCATCTTGTTTTTGTTGTTTATTCATTCAGTAACTTCCAACTCTTTGTGACTTCCTGGACCATCCCACGCCAGAGCTCCCTGTCGGCCATCACCACCACCAGCTTCTTCAAATTCAAGCTAGTCACTTCAAGGATACCATCCATCCATCTTACCCTTGGTCGGCCCCTCTTCCTTTTTCATTCCATTTTCCCCAGCATCATTCTCTTCTCCAAGCTTTTCTGTCTTTTCATGATGTGGCCAAAATAGTTCATCTTGGCCTCTAATACCCTTCCCTCCAGTGAGCAGTCGGGCTTTATTTCCTGGAGGATGGACTGGCTGGATTTTCTCACGGTCCAAGGCACTCTCAGAATTTTCCTCCAACACCACCGTTCAAAAGCGTCTATCTTCCTTCGTTCAGCCTTTCTTATGGTCCACTCTCACATTCATAGGTTACTACAAGGAATACCATTGCTTTAACTATGCGGATCTTCGTTGCCAGTGTGATGTCTCCACTCTTCACTATTTTATTGAGATTGGTCTTCCCAAGAAGGAAACATCTTCTGATTTCCTGGCTGCAGTCTGCATCTGCAGTAATCTTTGCACCTAGAAATACAAAGTCTGTCACTGTCTCCATGTTTTCTCCATCTATTTGCCAGTTATCAATCAGTCTGGTTGCCATAATCTATGTTTTATTATTTTAAAAAATTAACTGCAACCCAGCTTTTGCACTTTCTTCTTTTATCTTGGCTAGAAGGCTCCTCAGCTCATCCTCGCTTTCAGCCATCAAAGTGGTATCATCTGCATATCTAAGGATCTACAATGTAGAATTAAATACAGTTTGAAACCACTTCTACCTCTCTGGCTCAATACTATGGAATCATGGGATCTTTAGTTTGGTGAGGTACCAGTAGTCTTTGGCAGAGAAGACCTAGTAAAACTACAGCTCCCATGATTCCATAGCATTAAGCGATGTCAGTTAAAATGATATCAAACTGCATTAATTCTGCCATGTATATGCACCCATAGGTAGCTGTTCTCCCCTGTCAGAAATTTCAGCTTAGGCTATTACAGATTTGAATCTTTGCTATCCATCAGAGCCTAAACAACTTGAATTCAGAAGGTGGATCATTTCCAAATGTGAACACTTCTTTCACCACAAGGCTTTCTCCGCCAAGGAAAAAAACCTGTAGTACAGTTGATTAAGAAAATAAACATGTCTTGCCTCTGGGAAAATATTTCTGGCCTTGAATTATGCATTGGAAAATAAGGAAGATAATAAATAACCCTCTTTTTTCTCCCTTTTGTGTTGGCTCACCCACATTAGACTGATGAATAGGTCTTGGTAAAAGAGCAAATGGAAGGCAACAGAGTCTCTTTTTCACTTACAAAATATCAGTTTCAGTAGTAAATCTAAACAAGCCAGAACATATGCAGATGTTCTTTGCGAGGGAGAAAACACTCATAAATAATTGGAAGGAAAAAGGCAAGAAAAGAGATCTTGATAAGGAATGCGTCATTACTGGTGACAGATTTTCTTTCTCCTTTTTTTTTTTGATAACTCCTGACTTATCAGAATTGCATTATGTTTTGGATTAATATGACACAGTGTCTCTGTTTTTAAAATTCAGTCCGTGTCTTTATATCAGTCTCACCAATCCCTCTGGGTGTGCGCGTGTGCATTGGCAACTTCAAGTGTTGTAAGAATCATAAAAGTAAATGTATTAGCGCATGTGACCATTCATCTTGACATTTGTTCCTCCCTTTCTTCTCAGTCTCCCTCTGGATCACCTGAGAGACCTGGGGGTCATATTGTAAACTTAATACAGTTTGACACCACTTTAAATTCTATGGCTCAATGCTAAGGCATCAGGGGAGTTGTAGTTTGAGAACACACATAGGCAAACTTTGGCCCTCCAGGTGTTTTGGGCTTAAACTCCCACAATTCCTAACAGCCTACCAGAATTGAAGTCCAAAACACCTGGAGGGCCAAAGCTTGCCCATGCCTACTTTAGAGACTTCTCTATCAAAGATATTGTTGAACTACAAGTCCCAACAACCCTAGCCAGTATGGACAATACTACAAAATGTCTGGAGGTTAACATGATTCCTACACCTGAAATACCGTCAAAGAACATCTTTATTGTATGTCAGCCTGTGATTGTGTCTGACATCCATGTTCATATTTGTGATGGGAATGGGGCTGATGTTCATGTTGTTATTCCTGAAGGCAATGGGAGGTGTTGATTTGGCTTCTGGGCCGGGGTCTGGGGATGAGAGGCCAGAGAGTCCTGAGTTGCTGCAAGAAGCTTCTCAAGCCCTGAGAAAGGCTTTTCGCCGCAGTTCCCTGATCAGTTATCTGAAAATGAGGTTGATTTTGAGGCATCAGGTGCAGGATTCATGGATACCAAGTGTATCGGTAGTTACTGAAAAGGACATTCAAGTGCCACCTCGGAGTTGGTTGAGGTAGGCAGGATTTCCCTGGGTACTGGTTGTGGGGGGTCGGGAGCAGGTCAGGGTTTTGCCCTCCCTTCTGCTCGAGATCCCCGTGTACAACTGGTGGGCCACTGTGTGATTCAGAATGCTGGACTAGATGGGCTGAGGTCCGATTCAGCATGGCTCTTCTTATGTTCTTATGTTCTTATGTAGGAGTTAATGAGCGAATGAGACCTTGAATAGGAAAAGAAGTGTCAGTAAACAAACACTGTCAGTGCAACAATTAAGACACTCAGCTAGATTTCAACAGAAGCTAGTTAGCAAACCAAAACTGAGAAAGAATCTGTTCCTAGCAGTTTTGGAGTCAGGGAAGGATATATAAATGATTTATGAGGGACGATGCTTTAGTTGAGGCAACATTGGATTAACTCCAAGTTCCCTGCACCAAGGTCTGCCTAGCTCATGTTTAGCCTATGGAATAAGCTTTTATATTGTTCATAGATTCAAGTGCCTAGTTTCATGGATTTCCTTGGACTCTTTCTTCCTTTCTTCCTTTATATCATTTAGATTACTTTTTACTGTGGATTAATTTTTACTGCTTTGGTTACATATATTCCTAAATAAACTGCTTGCCGATTTTACCCAGCTGGTGTGGTGTTAAGTCAGAGGTGATCCTGCTCTGGAGGATGACAATCTTCTATTAAAGTGGGATGAGTGGCCACTTTAGCCATGGTAGTTCAAAGTGAAGGCAAAATGCATTAACTCTACACACTGTAGATCAATGGTTCACAACGTTTTTTGATCAGGGATCCCTTTGACCACAGACTCCTTTGACCAGGGTAAATGAAGAATGGTCTACCTAACACATAGAAGCACACAACAAATACAGGGTCTAAGCCTACAAGCTCTAGTATTATAGAAAGATCTAAACGGAGTAACTAAGTACGTCCCTAATAGACATCAAAGTCATTCAATGTATCACGAGGTACTATTGGAGGTGCAAAAGCCAGTCAAGATATGACAATAGAAAAAACATACATGATTTATTATATATATGCACCATATATTGATATCAAGTAGTAAATATATATCATTCATTAGAGAAAATATACCCACATAACAATGGAATTACATCGCTAGGAAGAAATGACCATGCATATAAACGGATGTGACAAGGTTACCCTCATAGAGTCTCTCCGGAGAACAAGCAGTCAGTTCGGAGCTTGGAATATAAGCCTCAGAAAAACCACTTTATCCAGCAGATGGAAAAACGATCCCTAGGTAAGTAATCCTGCCCTGGTCGAGCGATAAGGTACAAGAAGGTGATATCCAAAAGGTAATATGGTGGTGGTAACAAGGTGGAGCAACGGACGAACCTCCAGGTACACTGTAAAACCTAAATGATTATATGTCAACAGAGAGGAGGGCACATTGCAGGTAAGTAATCGTGATGACCCAATCTTTCACACGATGTCCCAAAAGAAAAAACTGCAAGTCGGTCTATATACAATGCAGGTAAGTAGTCTGTAGGATGTAGATTTGGTTTGGTTATTTGGGATGCTGATTCAGAAAATTGCATTGGATAGACCAGATCATCTCTAGTTTCTGATTCAGAACATATTCCACCCAGTAGTCACCATCTGCTCTCCCACAGAAAACCATATTTAATAAGCCTTGGCACTATAAGAGGGTTTTGTGAAACCAGTCACTCTCGTTGCAATGGTGTAGTAACAGTGAGTACAAACAAGTAGTGAAAGCAAACCATAAAATTGGAAAATATCATGCAATACAGGCATACAATGCAGTCTGGGTGAGTGCACCTCTTAATGTAGGCTATAGTAAGCAAGGAGAAGCGTCACAAGTATATTCAAAGCATTTATCAAAAACACATATGTGCAAATACAGTCTAAGTATTACAACGATACACAGCTCAAAGCACATAGCATATAGCATCAGTGAGAGCATAGACAGGTAGAAGAAGTGCAACACATTCAATATGAAGCCTTATGAATGGTAAACAATATACATCAGTTGAGGAAACAATACACAATCTAAGTAATCGTTCAGCACATATTAATACATATATCTTGCTGGGCTACACATATGAGTACCCTGGGGTGTGATAGGAGAACGCAGAAACCCAGGTAAATGCCTGGGAGTGCGAGGCGGTCTAGCCGCGGCTTCTCTGGCGCTAATAGCGAAAGGGTTTGTTTTGCTGTTTGCAGGAGGTGGGACACAGTCGGTGTATTGACGTGTCCTGGGTCTACACTTTGGGTTGGGGATCCAACAATTCCGTGTAGGTACTCACTCAGAGACAGGGACGTACGTGGTGGTGAGCCGCGGAGTCCCGGGGTTCAATCGGCTTGTAGCCGTAAAGTCGCAAAGCTGTGGGGCTGGGTTCAATTTGTGAAGCCCTGATGATAACCTATCTTGGAATGCTCCGCTGCTTGACCTTTGTGTAGCCACCTCGTAATTGCCCTGACGAAGCGAAACCCGCGAAACGGCAAAACGCTATGGTGCCAAGTCACTCTAAGCCGTTGGCAAGGCTTCTACCATCGGTGTGAAGCTCCATTGCCCTGTGTGCTTCACTACATTGGCAAAGGCTCCCCGCTACAACGAGGGAACCCCTTGCGCCATTGATGCGACGAGATTTTCATTTGCAGCAGCTTTGCGACTTTACGGCTACAAACCGATTGAACCCCGGGACTCCGCGGCTCACCACCACGTACGTCTCTGTCTCTGAGTGAGTACCTACACGGAATTGTTGGATCCCCAACCCGAAGTGTAGACCCAGGACACGTCAATACACCGACTGTGTCCCACCTCCTGCAAACAGCAAAACAAACCCTTTCGCTATTAGCGCCAGAGAAGCCGCGGCTAGACCGCCTCGCACTCCCAGGCATTTACCTGGGTTTCTGCGTTCTCCTATCACACCCCAGGGTACTCATATGTGTAGCCCAGCAAGATATATGTATTAATATGTGCTGAACGATTACTTAGATTGTGTATTGTTTCCTCAACTGATGTATATTGTTTACCATTCATAAGGCTTCATATTGAATGTGTTGCACTTCTTCTACCTGTCTATGCTCTCACTGATGCTATATGCTATGTGCTTTGAGCTGTGTATCGTTGTAATACTTAGACTGTATTTGCACATATGTGTTTTTGATAAATGCTTTGAATATACTTGTGACGCTTCTCCTTGCTTACTATAGCCTACATTAAGAGGTGCACTCACCCAGACTGCATTGTATGCCTGTATTGCATGATATTTTCCAATTTTATGGTTTGCTTTCACTACTTGTTTGTATATATTGTGCAAGCACCCCTGCCTTGTGCTTCTGTGTATTCGTAGTAACAGTGAGACCATATTTTACGTAATTCTTGCGGACCACTGATGTAGATGCACCCTAGATCTTCACTATGTCTGAATCCAATCTGATA
This sequence comes from Anolis apletophallus, assembly GCA_030556195.1. Classification (NCBI taxonomy): domain Eukaryota; kingdom Metazoa; phylum Chordata; class Lepidosauria; order Squamata; family Anolidae; genus Anolis; species Anolis apletophallus. Next base: position 15,350,340 of record JARBWK010000010.1, read on the forward strand.
TGGGTTCTTTCTATTTTGCGTATCCATCTCCTGAAGGGCTTTGATCCATTGACAATTTGGGCCTCCCACAACAGTGGCATGATGAATCCAAACCATGTTTTCATCTGAACTTTGAAGGATCTCTTCAATGTGCACAACCTCCTTGAGGAAGAAGCCTCGGCACCTTGGATAGCTTCATTCAAGCTCAAACTAAAACCCAGAACAGACTCAGCACCTCACTGACATGGAAGCCACCAACTGATGAGCCCGAATTGATGCAAATCTGCTCTTGAACCTATCATTCTTTTGACTGTGTAGATCTGAACTGGAATGATAGTTGCACAGGTCACTTTGGGATCTTTCCCCTCCAAATAACATGGCACAATTTAATTCATTTTCATGGTAGATCATCTACTAAGGGCTCTGATACAAGCAATAATGAAATTCGGATTTATTCTGACAAGCTTCTGCTATTTTAAATGGATTAATGTGAATTGCCCCCCTGTGCACCAAATAGGAGGAAGAAATCTCTCGCTTTAGTGGATAACTAACATGCTAATGGAATATATTCCAAGGGTCAACTGCTCTAACAGCTATAATGGACTCCAGGTCAATAAACCCAAAGGGACAGACTACAATCTGAGGGAAGAATTACTCTGAACTCTCCAGGCTGATCTAAGTCATGCCAAGCAATCTCAGCCAATTTGTTTCTATATTCTCTGATCTAGTTTGATGCATACATTGATCAACCTTCAACAAGGTGTCTTCCAGTTTAACGGCACTCATTTCCTATATTTATTATGGCAGCTGAGCTTGCAAGAAATACAGCAGGCCGTTGGTAGCGTTATTATTTTTAAAAAAATCAAAGCTATATACTGGGGAGAGGTCTTTTTAAAGGCATCCGTTGGAGCTAGATCACAAATATTGCAGCAAAAATGACCAGATTGTGTCCTTTCTGCAATAAGAAGGCTTGATCTAATCTGGGTCTGAACCCCCACAATTCTGTAGGATAAATACCCCAATTATTTATTTATTTATTTATTATTTGCACTTGTCAGTCGCCACTCCCGGTTTGGCTCGGGGCGACTTACAACAGTGAAATCACAAGATAAAAACACAATAAGAACACGATAAAACACGATAAAACAGAATTATCTACATAAAATACAGCTCAACAGACGCTTAGTAGATGTTATTAATGTGCAGAGCCCCTGGTGGTGCCGCAGGTTAAACTGCTGAGCTGCTGAACTTGCTGGCCAAAATGTCAGTGGTTCGAATCTGAGGAGTAGGGTTAGCTCCTGCTGTTAGCCCCAGCTTCTGCCAACCTAGCAGTTCGAAAACATGCGAATGTGAGTAAATCTATAGGTATCGCTAAAGTGGGAAGGTAACGGTGCTCCATGCAGTCATGCCGGCCACATGACCTTGGAGGCATCTATGGACAATGCCGGCTCTTTGGCTTAGAAACGGAGATGAGCATCACCCCCAGAGTCAGATTCGACTAGACTTACTGTCAAGGGGAAACCTTTACCTTTACTTTTTATTAATGTCCATTTAAGTTTGTATTCCTTCAGTTCGCATCATGAGGACCATGCAATCAGTGGTGGATGACACCAAAATGACTGTCTATACAATTTTATGCAGTATTTCAGCAGGAATCTATGATTTTTTTTTTTTTAAAAATGACCTTGTTGCTAGCTATAACCACAAACACATTTTTGTAAACCCATCTATGTACTGTATTGATAGAAATAGAGCTGCAGCTGAATATTAAGGAAACAAGAAGTGTGACCACCGACCACATAACTACAATGGATGATGAAACGCTGAAGAGTCAAAAGACTTTTTATACCTTTTCTCAGTCACAAATCAGAGTGGAGAAATCAAGACATCAGAAGAAGGAGAAGGACTTAGAAAGGCAACTATGAAGGAACTAGATAAGATCTTTGGGTACAAAGATGTATCACTGAATGCCAAACTCGGGATCATACATGCTATAGTGTTTCTGGGTTGCTGTTTATGATTGTGAAAGCTGGACAGTGAAAAAAGCTGTCAGAATGACAATCGACTCATTTGAAGTGTGGCGCTTGAGAAAGGTCTGAATAAACAAATATGTGAAAGGACAAGTAAGTCAAAACACACTGGAACTATTGAAAGATATCAAAAGTTATAATCTTATGAACATTAATATCATATCACTACACATGCAGAATGCAGTACATAGGAAAGTTACACATAACACATCATAACTCTGCAATAGAGAATATAGGCGCGCCACAGTACTCTTGGTGAGATGGGACTCACAGATGGAACTATGTTCAGTACCTCGTAAACGTAACGTATTTCCGGGTTTTGGTTACGTTTACGAGGTACTGTACCTAGTTCCATCTGTGAGTCCCATCTCACCAAGAGTACTGTGGCGCGCCTATATTCTCTATTGCAGAGTTATGATGTGTTATGTGTAACTTTCCCTATGTACTGCATTCTGCATGTGTATTGATATGATATTAATGTTCATAAGATTATAACTTTTGATATCTTTCAATAGTTCCAGTGTGTTTTTTCTTGAGGAAGTTCGACAGATATCATAGACTACAAAAATGGCCAATCAATGGGTCCTAGAGCAAATCAAGTCTGACTTTTGCCTAAAAGCCAAATGGCTTGACTAAGGCTTTTGTATTTTGACCGTATCATGAGATGGCATGACTTATTAGAAAATACATTAATGCTTGGTGAAGTGGGATGTAATAGAAAAAAACAAAGAGTGCATTGCTGTGGATTAATTTTAGTCAAGGAAACCTGGTCCTGTCACAGGTTGCCTTTATTGCTTCGATGGCTAAAGAAGGAAAACAGAGAAATCCCAGATCTGACATGTCTTCTATTTACAGCATTGAATGTTTGCCGATATTTGTTGTTAACCACCCTGAGTCCCCTCGGAGAGATAGGGCGGGATAGAAATAAAGCTTTATTATTATTTTATTATGGGGTTTCTGTGAGTTTTCCATGCTGTATGGCCATGTTACCGAAACATTAGAACATAAGAACATAAGAAGAGCCATGCTGAATCGGGCCTCAGCCCATCTAGTCCAGCATTCTGTGTCACACAGTGGCCCACTAGTTGTACACGGGGATCTCGAGCAGAAGGGAGGGCAAAACCCTCACCTGCTCCCGACCCCCCACAACCAGTAACATTATCTCCTTATGTTTTGCCCAGATCTATGGCAGGCATCCTCTGAGGTTGTGAGGTCTGTTGGAAACCAGGTAAGTGAGGTTTATATACTGTGATATGTCCATGATGGGGGAAAGAACTCTTACCTTTTGAGGCAAGTGTGAATATTGCAATTGGCCAGCTTGATTAGCACTGAATAGCCTTACAGCTTCAAAGCCTGGCTGCTTCCTGCCTGAGGAATCCTTTTTATGCACTGTTGTTTGTACTTGTGTCATTGTGTTTGTGCTTATGTATTGTTGTCTGTGTGTGGCACTTGGAGTACTTCTGTGACCCCCAAGTCCCTTTGGGGAGATGGCGGTGTAGTACAAATAAAGATTTGTTGTTGTTGTTATTTGTTGGGAGGTGTTAGCTGGACCTGATTGTTTCATGTCATGAATTCCCATTTTCTGAGTGTTGCTCTTTATTTACTGTCCTGATTTTAGAGTTTTTTTTAATACTGGTACCCAGATTTTATTATTAATCCCTTTACAGACATCAGTATTTTAAAGACATTTACGATAACGGGCATTGTTCTGATTTGTACAAATTATGATCTGCCATCTTTTTGGCTTGATGTACATTCATTGTTATCTTGTTTTACAGCTTGTGATTGGCAAATTATGTATGGTGGGAACTTTAACAAAGTTCTTATTGGAGGAAAACCTGAGTCGGATGCTATGTTGGAGTTCATCCTCTTTCTTCAGGTGAGGGCTTTCCGGGTGAGGAAATGGGTGTTTGTCTATGACAATGGTGACAATGGTAGCTGATAGTTTATCTGGGGGAAATGGCTCTTAAGTGATGGGATTTCCTGGTGGGAAATGGGACAATAGGGGGCTTGTTATGGTGATCACCTAATATGAGATTTATTATGTCTCTGAATGATCAGCTCCCAACCTATTATTCTTGTACCAGGTGTTTGCTTGGCAGCTGGCTGATAGAGAAATTCCTATGCCTGTGCCCCACTTGTGACCTGTGTCCACTGTGGTGTTAATGAAAAGGAGATAAAACAAGTGAGTTTTCCGATGTCAAGCTGATATTAAGAGGTCATCCACCTGAGCCCCAATCTCAGAGCTCTGACTTTTCGGTGTCTGAGTTTTGGATACAAGCCCTGAGCTTGCAGGGCTATTGATGACAGAGTGTTTTGATCCATTGGGTTGCCATAAGTGGAAATCAACTGGATGGCAAGTAACAACAACATCATATACCACAGTCAACATTTCTCCCAAGATATTGAAAACATCTGTGGGATCTGGCAAATGTTGGTTTACTCTAAGACTAACAAAACAACTTCTCAGCCAGGCACATTAGCCTTTACACACATATGAAAATAAATTATGCTGTCCCAAATGCAAATTAATCTTCATGAATCAAGCTTGTGTTTGCAGCAAGGATGACTAGCCTAGAAAATAAGACCAAAAAAGAAGCCAGCATGGGCAGGCTGAGCAAGAGAGGCGGAAAGAGCAAAGGGGAAATTAAAAATGTATTCTGAAGAAAGGAAACAGAGTGCTATTCCAGAAATAGCCGAACCCTATGTTTTCTCTTCTTAGCAGGGGGGCAGTTCTAAGCGCATCTCCTTTGCCATGCAAGCTAGAGAGAATTTTTGATAGCTATCTGCAAACGGATCTAAAATTCACAAAGTCCGTCCTGCTTTTCTTTATTGCACTCATCTTCTATCCCTCCAGAAGCAATGCAGGACGGGGGATTAAAGTGATTCCCATAGGACTGACCGGGTATAAAATTGGGATGGCACTTCTCAACATCATACGACAAAAAAAAGAGAAAGAAATGATGTGCAATTGTACAGACTTGCAGCACACAGCTGAAGGAAATGAAATTTGCCAAAAACTCCATTTGAACTGCTTCAGAAGAGAATATGTTGAGAAATACTACCACCATCTCCTGGTAACAAATCAACACTGCAACTTACTTTGAGTGCATCCAGGCTGATTTAAAAGATCAGAAGAAAGTTCAATATTTTGTTCCTATTCTTTCTTATTTTATTTTGGGTCTCCAAATGTACTTTCTTTGCCCCAGAAAATATTTTCTGCCATCATAGAATCCTAGAATCATAGAGTTGGAAGAGACCTCGTATGCCATCCAGTCCGACCCCTTTCTACCAAGAAACAGGAAAATTGCATTCAAAGCAGCCCCAACAGATGGCCATTCAGCCTCTGTCTCAAAGCCTCTAAAGAAGGAGGCTCCATCACACTCTGGGGCAGAGATTTCCACTGGTAAACAGCTCTCACCGTCAGGAAGTTCTTTCTAATGTTCAGGTGGAATTTCCTTTCCTGTAGTTTGAAGCCATTGTTCTGCATTCTAATCTACAGGCTTGCTCCCTCCTCCCGATGACTTCCCCTCATATGCATATATATATATACTAGGCATGGTTTAGAATCCTAAAATGGTGAATCGAAAAATTTCCCAAAAATTTCGGAAATGTAACTTAAGTACTAACGAAATTCGTTAGTAATTCGTATGCCAGAGCATGTGCATTCCAGATGGTTTTGGCCTACAACTCCCAGAAATCCTAACAGCTGGTAAATTGGCTGGGATTTCTGGGAGTTGTAGGCCAAAACTTGAATCAATCACACTGAATTCTAGATGGGACTCTCCAAATAGGAAGGAGGGAGGGAGGGGGTATTCTATTCTTGAAAGCAGCAAAAGAAAAGGAGGAGGAGCCCCCCCCCCCCTGGCTCCTTGCTGCCTCTCTCCCCCCGATCCCGCGGGAGCGAGGGCCCAAGTTTGCCCAGGCTGGTTATATACCTACATTCTATGCACATGCAATAATACAGCAGTAATAGCAATGGGAACAAGAGGTAAAATTCAAACCGAAGGATTCTGAGTGGTCCCTGCCTCATGCAAACGGGCTCTTCTTTGTGAGCCCGGAAATTAGCCCGGAAAAGACAGCGTTTTCTGCTTGGGTGCACACACATACATATTCTTTGGGGGGGGTGGCTGCAGAATCTTCTCTATGAGGCCGGGATTCTGCAACAAATCCCCTCCCAAGAATATGTATGTGTGTGCTCCCAAGCTGGCTTTTCCCCCCGGGCTAATTTCCGTTTGCACCGTTTGCACCGCATGAGCCCGTTTGCACCGCATGAGCCCATTTGCATGAGGCAGGGACCACTCAGAATACTTCGGTTTGAATTTTACCTCTTGTTATTGTTATTACTGCTGTATTATTGCATGTGCATGGAATTAGGTATGACCAGTTGGATTACTTATAATATTAGGCAGTGGCACTTACAGTAGCATTCATTCTATAATACATTAGGTTGGTTTCTCACCCCAATACTCTTTGATGCCTTAGATCCTGGCAGGCAGGCAGGAGAGGCAGGGAGCCTGGAAAAATGTAAACAGAGGGATTACTCAGTAAATCTGCAAAGGAGGGCCCTTCATCCAAAGTGCCCTCCTTGCAGATTTACTTGAGTAATCCTCTGTTTACATTTTTTCCAGGCTTCCTTCCAGCCGAGGAAGGAGCGAGTTTAGGGCTTGCCTTGCCATAATATTGGCAAGGGAGGCGGGAGGGTGGTGAGAGAGAAGGAGGGTGCCCCCTTATGCCCCCCACGACCTAATAACGACACTTAAGAAAATCCTGGCCCCCCCAAGTTCGAAAAAGAAAGTCCACTTCCTGGTTGGCGTTCCAGGTGCGGAAACGCTCGAAAGTAGCATTTCTTACGAATTTCTTACGAAACGAATCATTTTCATAACTTTTTTCTCATGCCTAATATATGCATATCTCCTCTCAGCCTTCTTTCCTCAGGCTAAACGGGCCCAGCTCTTTAAGCCACTCCTCATAGGGCTTGTTCTCTGGACTCTTGATCATTTTAGTTGTTCCTCCTCTGGACACATTCCAGCTTGTCAACATCTCCCTTCAATTGTGGTGCCCAGAATTGCACACAGTGTGATTCCAGGTGTGGTCTGGCCAAGGCGGAATAGAGGAGTAACATGACTTCCCTGGATCTAGGCCAGGGGTACTCACACCTTTTCAGCATGCGAGCTACTTATAAAACAACCAAGTCAAAATGATCTACCTACCCACTACAAAAATTTAAAACATATAACTATTTTCAAATTTATTAAGGATTCTTTGTATGTACAATGTATGTTGATGTACCTTGCATAACTGAATAAGCCAATATTGCACAACACACATAATAAATAATTATTTACATTTTTTGCAATTACCTGTGCCCTCAGTAGGCTGCCTGTAAATATCTCTTGAGCATGGCATTATTTATTTATTTATTTTTTGCAATCTGTTATCATGGAGGGGAAGAGAAGGAGGAGGTTACCAGTTGCTTCATTGTAGTAGATCAGGGCTGTCCAACTTCTACCGGACCTGTGGCCGGAATTCCGGTTACTGATGACCTGGGGGGCCGAAGGGTCTGCCTCCGCCCCCGCCCCCGGCTCCACCCCCTCCCCAGCTCCACCCCTGCCCCGCCCCCTGCCCCGCCCCCTTCCCGGCTCCGCCCCTTCCCCGGCTCCGCCCTCTCCCCGCCTTGGAGGTGTCTGTGGAGGACACCGGGGCTTTGACTTGGAGATAGAGATGAACACCAAAATCCCAGTCTCAAGTCCCAGTCTCTGCTTTGAACTGGATTATATTGCAGTGTGGACTCAGGGCCCTTCACACAGCCATATAACTCAGAATATCCAGGCAGGAAACCCCACAAAACCTGCTTTGAACTGGATTATATTGCAGTGTGGACTCAGGGCCCTTCACACAGCCATATAACTCAGAATATCCAGGCAGGAAACCCCACAAAACCTGCTATGAACTGGATTATATTGCAGTGTGGACTCAGGTCCTTCCACACAGCCATATAACCCAGAATACCTGCTTTGAACTGGATTATCGGAGTCCACACTCATATAATCTGGTTTAAAGCAAATATTTATTCAGACCATTCAGCCTCTGATGATGATGATAATAATAATAATTACAATGGGTTCCTAGAATAGGAGACCTCCAAGGGCCATCCAGTCCTACCTCCTTCTGCCATAAGGGGAAAACACAATCAAAGCATTCCTCACAGATGGCCATTCAGCCTCTGATGATAATAATAATAATAATAATAATAATAATTACAATGGGTTCCTAGAATAGGAGACCTCCAAGGGCCATCAGTCCTACCTCCTTCTGCCATAAGGGAAAACACAATCAAAGCATTCCTCAGCCATGTTGAATCAAACCTAAACTCTCATGAGAGCAACAGAAAGTACTGAACCTTGAGTTTGGGAGTTGTAGTTCTCCTCCATCCAGAGAGCACTGTGGACTCAAATAATGATGGATCAGGACCAAACTTGGCAGGGAGCCTCAGAAGAGGAGGAAGCCGGAAAGGGAATGAATGAGCACCCCCGTGAGAGAAAGAGAGAAAAGAAGGAGGGAGGGAGAGAGAGGGGGGGGAGGGAGGGAAGTAGGAGGAGGAGGAAGAGAGCCTGCTCCTCCTCCCTGCCCCGCCCCTCACCCCCCCCGCCGCGAAAAAAATTAAAAAAAAATAAAAAAAAATATTCCAAAAAAAAATTCCAAATTTTTTAAAATATTTTTAATCTTAAAAAGCAGATATCTTACAGGAGGGTAGGGGGCCGTGGGGAAGGGGCTGGGGGCCGTATATGGTCCGGGGGCCACCAGTTGGACAGCCCTGTAGTAGATCCTCTCCAACTGCAGGAACAGAACTGTCCTCGCTGCTCATGGCAAAGCTCAACTGTGGGAAGAGCCTGTCTTTGTCCTCATCTGATTGAGGATCAGGTTGCTTGCTCTTCCAGTTCCCAAAAACCTCCAGACGGCAAAATCGGGGAGCGCAGCTTTGCAGGACTACAGTTCCCAGAACTGCAAGTAAACACATGAGAAATCTCACGAGAGTTGCTTCCGTGACTTGAAATCTTGAAATCTCTTCCACTACGATCGACCAGTACTGCCTCCACAATCGGCCAGTAGATCGTGATCGACATAATGAGCACCCCTGATCCAGGCCCTAGACTCCTATTTATGCAGGCCAAAATCCCATTGGCTTTTTAAGCTGCCGCATCACATTGTTGGCTCATGTTCACCTTCCTGTCCACGAGGGCTCCAATATCTTTTTCATGTGTACTTCTGTTGAGCCAGGCATGGTCTCCCATTCTGTATCTTTGTATTTCATTTTTTCTGCCTAATTGTGGTATCTTGCATTTGTCACTGTTGAATATCTCCCAATACAACATCTCCCAATGCAATAGGAGGGCTTATCCAGACTGAAAAAGAAGTCCTTGGAAGTATTGAGACTTTCCGATTGTTGTGATTTAACCTGTATATTCATGGTTTAGCATTCAAACTCATCAGTGAAAATCCCTCACTCCTCCCCTGCCCCTGGTGTTTTTCCTCATCTAGACACAAGCAATATTTCAAAACAAATATTGATAGTATTCCTCTTTCCCTCACTTGATCTCTGTTGAATCTACTGCCTTGATACCGAAAGCTACTGAGAGGGATACTCCCCTTGTCCTCTTCCCTGGCATAGTTCTACCACCAAGGCTACCAAAGCTGACTCTGGGTGCATCTACACTTAGAATTAATGCAGTTTGACTCCGCTTTAACTCCCATGATGCAATGCTGTGGAATCATAGGAGCTGTAGTTTTACAAAGTCTTTATCCTCCTCTGCCAAAGACTGCAGGGGCCTCACCAAAATACAAAGGTCGGGATTCTACAGTATTAAGCCATGCAAGTTAAAGTGGTGCCAAAGTGCATAGATTCTTCAGTATAGAATCCTATAGCCATGTCTTAAGCCAGACTGCGGGGTCCAGGTATCATCTGATGAAGTTCTTAGACAGATTGCAGTGGGGAGATTGTCATTTTTACCTACTTCAGGCAATTCTTTTCTGGCCGCTCATTTAAGCCAGGAAGGGCATGGGTCCAACAGGCAATGATGGCCTTCAACTTTCCAAGAATTCTATCCACATTACCAGGTTCACAGTGATAAGGGGCAATCAGGGACAATGATAAGGGCCAATCATAGAGTTGGAAGAGACCATTGTTCCACGTCCTAATCTCCAGGGCTGCAGAAAACAAGCTTGCTCCCTCCTCCCTATGACTTCCTCTCACATACTTATACATGGCTATCATGTCTCCTCTCAGCCTTCTCTTCTGCAGGCTAAACATGCCCAGCTCTTTCAGCCGCTCCTCACAGGTCTTGTTCTCTAGACCCTTGATCATTAGTCGCCCTCTTTCTCTGGACACATTCCAGTTTGTCAACATATCCCTTTAATTGTGGTGCCCAGAATTGGGCACAGTCTGATTCCAGGTGTGGTCTGACCAAGGCAGAATAGAGGGGTAGCATGACTTCCCTGGATCTAGAAACTAGACTCCTATTGATGCAGGCCAAAATCCCATTGGCTTTCCCCCACCACATCACATTGTTGGTTCATGTTTAACTTGTGGTCCACGAGGACTCCAATATTTTTTTTCACATGTACTACTCTTGAGCCATGCATCCCCAATCAAGGAGCCAAATTTATACACACTGTACCTGTATCATCTTTAACATTCATGTGAGAGTGGACCTGAGCAATTTTGTCTGCTAAGTGTTGTTCAAGTTCTTCACAGCAAGCAAGCAGTTGGGGCACAGTGGTCAGTATAATATAATTTAACTTGAATACAGTATGGCACAGCAACAAGATCGCCAGCTCCTACCAGCACAGCTTTTCAAGAATTAAACTATTAGGCCATATTCATTCACTCTGATCACAGTCGGTGCCTAAAGTTATTCATTCACTAACTACGATCCCAAAATGCTCAGAGGTGTCCACGGCAGGGCTTCCAGAACCATTTTCTGGAGAAGATCTTGCTGCTTCAGCAGGCTCTTCTGGCCACAGTTGACACTATGGAAGAACTTGAGACCCCACTGCCCCTTACGGGTCCTGTTCTGGACCAGTTTTCCCTTCTTGATGCAGGAGATATAGAGAGGCTGGTGGCTGCAGCAAGATCAACCACCTGTTCCCTCAATCCGTGCCCCTCCTGGCTGGTCAAGCCATGCCTGGGGGTTTTATGTGACCCTCTAAGAAAGATTATCAACACCTCTCTGGCACAAGGAATATTTCCAGAAGCTCTAAAAGCTGCCATAGTCTCTCCACTTCTGAAGAAGCCAGACTTAGACCCCTCAACCCTAGCGAACTACCGCCCTGTGTCAAATTTTCCCTTCCGTGGAAAGATGATCGCGAGAGCAGTTGCGGAACAATTACAACAGTTCCTTGATGACACATTTGGTTTAGACCCCTTTCAGTCTGGCTTCTGGGTCGGACATGGAACGGAGACAGTGCTGGTATCCATCTTGGACCAACTTCACTGCCAACTGGATCAGGGAGGGTCAGCTCTTCTGGTGTTGCCATTTGTCACAGCAGCTTTTGACACAGTCGACCATGACCTTCTGATTCATCAGCTCTCGACTGTGGGAATCAGAGGTACAGCTCTCGACTGGCTGTCCTCCTTCCTCCATAATCGAGGTCAGCAGGTTGAGTGGGGAGGGCGGATATCAGAAAAGTATCCCCTACCCTGTGAGGTGCCCCAAGGAGCCATCCTCTCCCCCCTCTTATTCAACTTCTTCATGCGACCTCTCGCACAGCTGGTCCGAGACTTTGGGTTAGTGTTATCAATACGCCGATGACACTCAACTTATCCTGAAGATGGCTGGTCAACCAGATACAGCGCTGTGTAATCTCCATCAGTATCTGGAGGTTGTCACCAGATGGCTTCGGGCTAGCTGGCTGAAAGTGAACCCTGCAAAAACAGAGATCCTGTGGCTGGGCTCCCCGAGTGGTGGGACCATCAAATTACCGACCCTAGACGGCGAGACCTTGCGCCCTTCACCTTGAGTGAAGAGCCTGGGTGTCCAATTAGACTCTCGATTGACGATGGAAGCCCAGGTGTCCACCATCAATAGAACGACCTTCTTCCATCTGTGTCGTATCAGCCTCCTGGCCCCCTACCTCCATAGAGATGACTTGGCCACAGTGATCCAGGCCTTGGTCACCTCGGAACTGGACTATGGCAATGCTCTTTACATCGGCTTACCAGGGTCTCCCATCCGTAGACTTAAACTGGTCCAAAATGCAGCTGCTAGACTCTTGGAGGGGGCCCCTGCAAAAACTTCACTGGTTTCCGATTGAGTATCGAGTCATCTTTAAGCTGCTGGTCCTCACCTTCAAGGCATTACACAGTTCCGGCCCCTTATATCTAAAAAAATCGACTCGCTTTCTATCAACCCCAGAGACCACTGCGATCTGAAAATCAAATGCTGCTTGTAGTTCCCATCATATGATCTACAAAGACCAGGCGCAGGGCCTTTTCTGCTGTGGCCTCGTTTCTTTGGAACACTCTTCCGCTTGAAGTCCATACGCTCCAAGACTTACTAGCTTTTTAGAGAGCGTGCAAGACTTATCTGTTTAGGCAGGCATTCCCACCTGGCTAATCAGTTTTATGTTTTACTGTTTTTACTGTTTTATTGTGTAACTCATGTCTGTTGTAAGTTGCTCTGAGCCTCCAGGGAGTGGTGGCCTATACATTTGAAATAGAAATAGAAGATTTGTTGGTTTTGATGGAACTTTTGATAGTTGATATTGTTATGAACCAGGTCCTGGTTTTTTCTCCCCATGGTGGTCCATGCTTTTGTTACATCAAGAATAGATTACTGCAACACGCTCTGCATGGGGTTGCCTTTGAAGACTGTTTGGAAGCTTCAAATGGTCCAAAGGGCAGCAGCCAGCTTTCTCACCAGGAGCACACAACACCCCTGTTATGCCAGCTCCACTGGCTGCCAGTCTGCTACCGAGCACAATTCAAAGTGCTGTCTTTAGCCTATAAAACCCTAAACAGTTCCGGTCCAGCTTATCTGTCCGAATGTATCTCCCTCTATGATTCACCTCGGAGGCTAAGGTCTTCTGGGGAGACCCTGCTCTTGATCCCACCTGCTTCGCAAGTGTAGTTGGTGGGGATGAAAAACAGGGCCTTTTCAGTGGTGGCTCCTCGGCTCTGGAACTCTCTCCCCAGTGAGATTAGATCAGCGCCCTCCCTCCTGGCTTTAGAAGGAGAACCAGACTTTTTACTAGTAAAGTAATGCAGTACAAGAAGCAAATATGGAATATATGCAATCAGGCATGTAGCCAGGGGAATTTGGGTGGTCTGGGCCTTACTGGTACATTATTTAAACTGTTATGTTTATTCATATCATGATCTGATCATGCTCATTTTCCCAATTCATTTATTGGGATAACAATACAAAAGGTTTGAGAAACCCAGTCTCAGCCCCCCGATAAACTCAGCCCCCCAAGTATATAAATACTGCAAGTAAATAAGTAAATAAATATAGTGACCTTACACTGAATTGCAGCATTTTAGCCTGGGGGTCTGTTGCCTGGAATATGCAGATTATGAGCACCGGAGGACCCTTTGACTCTCCCCTCTCCCAGTGTGATATAATCCAGAATTTTTCCAGAATGACAGTCCAGCAAACACATGCAGCAGACGAAGATGACCTCCTGGCTTTGGACAGTCCAGAGGCCTTGACTTCATTTTATGTGGGCCTTGGCCCCATCTCAAAAACACACTATGGATTATTACTTTGGACCTCTGGCAAGCTCTCTCTGTCCCTCTCCTGGTAGAGGACCAAGTTTGGAAGACGTGGCTGGAGTAATGGGGAAAGAGAGAAGAGAATGAAAAAATACAGAACATAAAAGTTAAGAAAGAAAAGAACAAAAAGATAGATAGATGGATAGATGGAAGGGGAAGATGATAGATAGATAGATAGATAGATAGATAGATAGGGAGAAAAAGTGGGAAAGGGAGGTGATGGAAAGAGAAAGAAGGGCTCGCAGAGTGAAAGAGCAAGGAAAGGAGTGGGGGGGGGAGACTAAAAAGGGGTGATAGCAACTGAGACAGAAAGGGTGTCAAAGGGATGAGATAGAAACATATGGAATGGAAAGAAAGAGGAGTGGCAGAGAAAAGGGAGCTGTGCAGAAAGTGAAAAGGATGACTAAAAAAATGGGAGAAAAGTGTTGGCAAAAAGAGAGCAAAAAGGTGGCAGTGCAAAGAGAGAGAAAGAGAGAAGGGAAAGTCCCCATCACCCCATGGGTTAGGCTTCATTCACAGCTAGATTTCAGGCACTTCTTGATACATGTCACAAATGTTTTCTAGGAATGCTAAAATACAGTAATTGCACAACTTCCATGTGGGTTAAGGGCACAGGACCCACCTCAAAATAAAAACAAAGTTTAAAACTTGGCATAACAATAATAATAATACTTTCTACCCCTCCACCATCTCCCAAAGGGGACTCGGGGTGGTTTACATGAGGTCAACCCCATCAATACAATAATGCAGATATACACATAAGAATACAACAATAAAATATAAAGAAATAAAATACAAGAAACATTATAAATTATTCTAAATGTTCTTTGACATTTAAATGTACTTGGCCACTTGGAGTGCCTCTGGTATTGCTGTAAGAAGGTCTTCCATTGTACATGTGGCTCAGGCTGCATTGTAGTCGTGGTCTGTGGTTTGCTCTTCTCTGCTCTTACCTGTCATGGATTCTACTTTGTAACCCCATTTCTGAAGATTGGCTCTGCACCTCGTGGTGCTAGAGCACAGTCTGTTCAGTGCCTTCCAAGTTGCCCAGTCTTTTGTGTGCCCAGGAGGGAGTTTCTCATCTGGTATCAGCCACTGATTGGGGTTCTGGGTGTTCCTGCGATTATCTCTGTAGATCTTAGAAAGCTATTTCTTGATTTAAGGCATTTGATATGCTGGCTGATATCCGAACAGAGGATGGGCTGGAGATGTCACTGCCTTGGTCCTTCCATTATTGGCTGCTACTTCTCAACGGATGTCAGATGGTGTAATAGAGGAAATAAGAGAAGACTCGCAGGATCATAACACATCCGGGCATCCCCTGGGCAATGTCTTTGTAGATAGCTAATTCTCTTACACCAGAAGCGACTTGCTACATTCAACCAAAAAAAGCCGCATAATATGGTACGAATTAAAAATATCAAAACAAAAAATTAAAAAATTAAAAATAATTAAAATGTCTGTGTTATGAATTAATGCACAATTAAAATGCAATTAGAAAACCATAGTTTTAATTGTGGTTTAATTTCAACATGACATCCAGCAAAAGTTGACCATAGGATCGCTCCAGAAGACCTAGAGCAGTGGTTCTCAACCTGTGGATCCCCAGGTGTTTTGACCAACAACTCCCAGAAATCCCAGCCAGTTGACCAGCTGTTAGGATTTGTGGGAGTTAAAGTCCAAAACATCTGGGGACCCATAGTTTTATAACCATTGACCTAGAGCAGGGCTGTCCAACTTCTACCGGCCCAGGGGCCTCAATTCCGGTCACTGAGGGCCTGGGGGGCCGTAGGGTCTGCCCCCCGGCTCCGCCCTCTCCCCAGCCCCTTATTTTTATTTAATATTAAATATATTTAATTCCATCCTCCCCTCTCCCCATATTTTTATTTAATATTAAATATATTTAATTTCATCCTCCCCTCTCCCCTTATTTTTATTTAATATTAAATATATTTAATTCCATCCTCCCCTCTCCCCTTATTTTTATTTAATATTAAATATATTTAATTCCATCCTCCCCTCTCCCCTTATTTTAATGTATCCCATCTCCCCTTATTTCATCTTTAAATATATTTAATTTTATATTTAACACATGAGGGGAGATGGGGGGAGGGAATGAGGAGCCCCCCTGAGGAGCCCCCTGCTTCGGCCTACCTTTCCAAACGCGCAGGATCCAGGAGTACCGGACGACGAGAGAGCGACAACCGACTGAGTCGAAGAAGGTCCTAATCGCACCTGTGGGCCTCAGCGATCCAGTAGTAAAGTAGCTGAAGAGTATCGCGAGAATACGCAATCCACACGGAATTTCGCTGTCAACGCCGGCGTGATCTCGCGTTGACAGCGAAATTCCGTGTGGATTGCGTGTTCTCGCGATACTTGCTCCGAACCCGGAAGTAGGTATTTTTTTAAAAAAATTATTATTTTATTTTTCAATTTTTTTATTTAAAAGCTTAGGGGGCCCTAGGGAAGGGGCTGGGGGCCTTATACGGCCCCCAGTCCACCAGTTGGACAGCCCTGACCTAGAGAATCCTACAGAGAACATGGTGATCAAATCTGTGGATAATGAATTCCACCAAAGTTAAACCTTTTTTTCCTTGATGTCAAAGAAGTTTCAAACACAGGGAGAAATTTCGTCAAGAAAACTGTCCATTAACATGCAATTTTTTCACATTTCAGAACTGGTGAACATTTTGTTTGCCAAAAACTATTACAAGCACCATTTTTAATTTGTAAAGTGAAATGTTTTCCACAATAGAATGAGGGGGGGGGGGTTCTGAAATTCAAAAAATATTCAGAACATGTGCAGAAGTTCTCATCCTAATAAGGAGGAAATGTCTCAAATTATACCATGCCTGTGCAGAGGAATGACAAAAAGCAAAGGTTTGCAACTCTACCGATTTTTTCCAGAGGAATTGCAGTCATCAACAGAAATTTTTTAAACTTTTTGCTGATGGAAAAAGTGTGTACTTATTGAAGAGGACAGTGCCTAATAGTGAAGGGAATGCCTAGTTCCATAGTTTTGTTCTCAGGACATACAGTTGTTGACTGTGCCACATTTATGTGTTAGATCGTAGTCCATGGTCAATAGATGCATTCTCAGTGGAAAAATTTGAGACTTTTTCCTATTTTGTGCATGGACACACTCCACTCGTCCACCTACACTTTAAGTTAAACTGTCACTCAAGGTGATGAGAGATAAGATAGTGCTAGTAGGGGGAGAAAAACATCCTAATTTCTTTACCAAAGTTCAACAGGTTGCTTGTAGATTAAGCTTTTTGTATAGCAATGCTCATTTGTGGAATTTTACAGAAGGTGCAAATGCTGTTGACTTCTTGCACCATCTTCATCCTCATACCACCTTCTTCCCAAAACTGGGACTCAAGGTAGATTACTATTTTTTTTAAAAAATGCAGCTAAAACTTTCCAACAATGATCATAATAATGAGATGAAGCCATTTGCAATATTCAAAACTACATTTAAAAAAGAAAATGCACCAAAGTCTTCTGTTTTCCCACCACTTTTCTCATCTTTTGTTTTTACTGCAAAAATCCCCTAAAACAGACTAGCTGCTCAGTTGTTCTGGATGCTTTATTTATTATTTATTTACATCATTCATATTCCACCCTTCTCACCCCGCAGGGGACTCAGGGCGGATCACAATGTGTAGCACCCATGGGCTCGTTCGTGCCACTGGGGGGGGGGGGTGATGCGCCGGGGGGTCCCGTTGGCATTGGGACCCGCACAGGCTGGAAGGGACTCGGAGGATGAGTTGGAAGGCCCAGTGCAAGATTGGTCAGCCGTGCCTTTGCCCTTTTCACCTGTAGAGAGTTTAGCCTGGGATCTCGAGTGGGAGCATTCTCCCGGGGAAGGAGCGGACCAGGTGGAGATGGGAGGCAGCGAAGCAGATAGCGGAGATAGTTATGAATTCCCAAACGGCCGAGGTTCCCAAGAGCTGGCCGGGCAGCAGATGGAGGCTAGCGGCTGGGAAACTCCGGGGAGGCTGCTTCTCAGGAAAATAGCGATACTGGACTGGAAGAGCGGGGCCGTTCTCATAACAGGCGCAGGGACATAGAGGAGGGCAGGAGGAGCTGGCATCTGTCCCTAGACCGTCGCCGTTCGGAAAGTAGAGACTGGAGACGCGGGCCCTAGATCGTCGGGGTTCCAGGCCGAGGGATTAAGAACGGCCCCGTGGGAACTGATCGTCAGTTCTCCGGCCACGTCTGATCTGAAGGGCGTTGAGCGGAGTGAATCTTGGAGCCTAGTTTGGCTCGCCTTAGACCAAGACCTTGCCTTGTTTCCGATTCGCATTGGTGTGGATCCCTTGCTTCGTTCAGATTGAATCCGGGAGCCTTGCCAAGC
>JARBWK010000010.1:15368581-15396081 GCA_030556195.1 Anolis apletophallus
GGATCGCTCCAGAAGACCTAGAGCAGTGGTCCTCAACCTGTGGGTCCCCAGGTGTTTTGACCTACAACTCCCAGAAATCCCAGCCAGTTGACCAGCTGTTGGGTTTCTGGGAGTTAAAGTCCAAAACATCTGGGGACCCATAGTTTTATAACCATTGACCTAGAGAATCCTACAGAGAACATGGTGATCAAATCTGTGGATAATGAATTTCACCAAAGTTAAATCTTTTTTCCTTGATGTCAAAGAAGTTTCAAACACAGGAGAAATTTCGTCAAGAAAACTGTTCATTAACATGCAATTTTTCCACATTTCAGAACTGGTGAACATTTTGTTTGCCAAAAACTATTACAAGCACCATTTTTAATTTGTAAAGTGAAATGTTTTCCACAATATAATGGGGGTCCTGAAATTCAAAAATATTCAGAACATGTGCAGAAGTTCTCATCCTAATAAGGAGGAAATGTCTCAAATTATACCATGCCTGTGCAGAGGAATGACAAAAAGCAAAGGTTTGCAACTCTACCCGATTTTTTCCAGAGGGATTGCAGTCATCAACAGAATTTTTTTTAACTTTTTGCTGATGGAAAAAGGGTGTACCTATTGAAGAGGACAGTGCCTAATAGTGAAGGGAATGCCTAGTTCCATAGTTTTGTTCTCAGGACATACAGTTGTTGACTGTGCCACATCTATGTGTTAGATCGTAGTCCATGGTCAATAGATGCATTCTCAGTGGAAAAATTTGAGACTTTTTCCTATTTTGTGCATGGACACACTCCACTCTAAGTTAAACTGTCACTCAAGGCGATGAAAGATAAGATAATGCTAGTAGGGGGAGAAAAACATCCTAATTTCTTCACCAAAGTTCAACAGGTTGCTTGTAGATTAAGCTTTTTGTATAGCAACGCTCATTCGTGGAATTTTACAGAAGGTGCAAACGCTGTTGACTTCTTGCACCATCTTCATCCTCATACCACCTTCTTCCCAAAACTGGGACTCAAGGTAGATTACTAGTTTTTAAAAATGCAGCTAAAACTTTCCAACAATGTCACATTACACCTACCTTGCAGGATCTGCACTGGCTTCCAAATGAGCACCGGATCAATTGGAAGCCAGTGTTGGTACTTACCTTTAAGGCCTTGCACGGCCTGGGGCCAGCGTATCTGAGGGACCGTCTTTCCCCATACTGCCCTATGAGATCACTCCGGTCTGAAAACATCAACCTGCTGGTTATCCCACCTGCTAAGTCATTTAGGCTAACGGCAACCCGCAGGAGAGTGTTCTCCGTGATTGCTCCCACGCTGTAGAACGCCCTCCCGGCTGAGACGCGTGCTCTCCATGACCTCTTGCCCTTTAGGCAGGCGTGCAAGGCGTATCTCTTTCAACAGGCCTTTGGCCTATAGGCGCCGCTAGTGCACAGCCCGCTGATGCTGTTGTATACTACACTATGCTGTGCTTTTGATTCTGCACATCATGCTGTATTTTAATCTTGATGTTTTATATTATGTGTTGCATTTTAATGTGTTTCAATGTTTTTAATGTGTTTATATTGTACCTTGCTTGCTGTGAGCCTCCCCGAGCCTCCCGGGAGTGGCGGCCTAGAAACCCAATAAATAAATAAATAAATCATAATAATGAGATGAAGCCATTTGCAATATTCAAAACTACATTTAAAAAAGAAAATGCACAAAAGTCTTCTGTTTTCCCACCACTTTTCTCATCTTTCGTTTTTACTGCAAAAATCCCCTAAAACAGACTAGCTGCTCAGTTGTTCTGGATGCTTTATTTATTATTTATTTACATCCTTTATATTCCGCCCTTCTCACCCTGCAGGGGACTCAGGGCGGTTCACAATGCACATATACAGGCAAACATTCGATGCCATAGACCAGGGGTGCTCACACTTTTTCAGCATGCGAGCTACTTATAAAACAAATAAGTCAAAATGATCTACCTACCCACTACAAAAATGTGAAACATATAACACAATATCTGCTTTAAACTTTGTTTTCTGAGTCCACACTGGCATATAATCTGATTCAAAGCAGATAACATGGGATTTTATTCAACTGTGTGGAAAGGACCTCAGATAACCCAGGGCCGGCAGCACTTGGGCGGCATCGGGAGCCTGCGGGGCAGAACTGAGCCTTTCTCCCGCCCTGCCTGCGATCTACCAGGATGCCCTACACGATCTATCAGTAGATCGCGATCTATCTAATGAGCACCCCTGCCATAGACATACAACATTTATAGACAGACAATGAGCTACACAATTGGTCGAGAGCTCACCCCGACCCGGGCAGGCCTCGAACTCATTACCTTCTGGTCAGTAGAGATCTTATGCAGCTGACTCCCAGCCAGCTGTGCCACATTCCCGGTGCTTTCTATTTGCAATCATCCATATGGGACTTCTCTGCAAGGGACAGGTGTGTCGCACCCCAACAACCTCAGACGGCATTTTTCCTTGGGGCTGCATTCTGCCCGTTTGACTCTAAGAAACTTTCCAGCACAGCTGGGTTAACTCCCGGCTCCTGTAGTGGGCCTCTTTGCTGCTTTCCTGAGCCTCCCAAGAAACATGCCATGCTAAAGGCATGTCAAGGCCAAGCGGAGCCCACCAGGCTGATAGCAGAAGCGGGTACTCGGAGCAGTAAGCGCTACTCCCCAGCCCAGGTGGTTCGCACTAACGAGGCTCCACATTCTTCAAGACTGAGGTTCTCAAAACAACCCGGGGCCCATCCATCATCCAACTTGATGTTCGACGCACTGGGCCCTGCTGGCAGAAATCCTATAAAAGCTGTGAGATCCTGCTTAGCAGCATCTCGTACCAACGACCGCTATTGCCATGATGCTTCAGTGAACCAGGCCGTTCGGCCAGCTACCAAGACCTTGCCAGCCAGCCTTCCTTGGCTGCCTCGTTCACGCATCAAGCCTTGTTCCTGTTCATCGTCGAAGCCTGTGGAGAAGCCGTGACTTGTTCACTTTGTTCCTGCCTGCAGTACCACAGCCGCCCAGCCTTCTTGCGCCGGCTGGGGGCTCAGAGACTATCTATCGCATCCCTGCATTTGTTCCCGACTGACTCGCTTGGGATCCTGCCGTTGCGGATTCCCAAGCCTTGCTGATTCCAGTATTTGCTGCTACCCAGAGGCTGCATATTGAAGGCTTCCTGGACTATATACTCACCTTGCTACCTATTAATCACTAAAGCTTGTTGTACCTAATCTGCCTTGTCTGTTGTCCGGGGAGGTGAGGTGCCAAGGGGCCCAAGGGGGCGACAAGGTGGGAGTTATGGTTTTACAAGTTCTTTAGCCTTCTATGCCTCACAAAACTACACAATTACAAATCCCAGGGTTCCATAGCATTGAGCCATAGCAGTCGAAGTGGTGTCAATGTGCATTCATTCTACAATGTAGCCTGGATTATACTGCAGTCTTGTTGAGAACCACAGCCTCCATTCACTCTGCATAAGTAGAAGAACCTAGCTTTGGCCATGAAATGTTCACCAAGCTTTAGAAATGTTGGTTGGCAACCTATTGATAAGTCAGACTTGCATAATTTTAAATGGTTTCGGGGTCGTTGAGAGGGTTGGAATCCTGTTCAAGCTATCAAATGCCCAAAAGCTCTCCCTCAAACCCACCTTGTTCGTTATTCGACCACCCAACAGGGCCATTTCTATATTGTCAGAGAGCAGGAGGGGATCAGCAGGTCACATACAACCACAAGGATTCTTGGAAGTGAAGAAGCATCAACACTTGTGTATAATGCAACTAGGGTCAGAGAGAATAATGTAGTGTGCAGTGGTTCTTAACCTGTGTCCCCCCCGATGTTTTGGCCTTCAACTCCCAGAAATCCTAACAGCTGGTCAACTGGCTGGGATTTCTGGGATGTAGGTCAAAACACCCAGGGACCCACAGGTTGAGAACCACTGCTGTAGTTCAAGCCAGCTGTCATGTTTTCTATCTGTTTCTGTCACACCCCAGCATGGTCCCCAACCTGTTTCCTTGGTCAAGCCAGACCGAATCCATGTTAATTCAGCCAGGCCTGCTAAAGTGGAAGGCAAGCCTCTGCCAGGCAGCTACTGCAGAGCTAACCAGGTCATCCCTCATTCAAGACAAATTCTCGGCTCCACCTCGAACCAATAAGCGGGGAGAGAACCACTCCCTATTGCCCAGGTGCTGGTGCTAATTGGAGCCGCATACCAATCCTATGTGAAAGGCCTGAGTAGGCCCAGCTGTGGAACTGTTGTGAGAACCAAGTTATGACGCCTGAATACGTCGCTATTTCAAAGCTGTTGGGGCCTATTTAAGTTAGGCCCCAGAGATGGAAACCATCCTTCATCAACGTTCAGAACTCCAAACTTAAGCCTCCACGGAACCTTGCCTGGGCCTTGGGCCTTCCAGCTTTCAAAGACTCTGTTTGCCAAGCCTTGCACCAAGACCCTTCCCTTGGATTTAGCCCGATTGGGACAAGAAGACTTTCTTTACTTTTGTTCCTGTTTGCCAAAGGACTATAGCCTGGCTCCTGCTTCCTTTTGGACAATTGCTGCTATCTGTTGCTGCTGTGAGGGCATCAATAGACTATATTCTAGCCTCTTTCCT
Organism: Anolis apletophallus; assembly: GCA_030556195.1. NCBI lineage: Eukaryota > Metazoa > Chordata > Lepidosauria > Squamata > Anolidae > Anolis > Anolis apletophallus. The sequence continues at coordinate 15,373,174 of JARBWK010000010.1, forward strand.
TTAACCATATATTCTAAATAAAGCCTTTAAACCTTGCCGGTTTCCAAGTAGTTTACTGAGGGGCACCAGGTCTACGGTGCAACAGTTTCTTAAATCCATGTACGTAACTCAAATCCATGTTTTGCTTTCTGTCTGCATGAAGAGCTCACTCCCTGCTCTATTACCCTTTGTTTTAGAAGGGAACATCATGAGGCTTCTTTCTGCTCAGAATATGTACCTTACACTCAGACATGAGAGTCAGCGTTAGTAACTGTTCTACTAAAGTTCAGAGCCTTCCTTTTATCTATCTACTCTTTTGTGTGAGATGTATGACAGCAACAATTAAAGTAAGTTTATACCTTTGTAAGCCTTACCAGAGCAGTCTGCATATCTTCTCTCCTGTTTCCTACCATAAGCCCATATATAAAGGTAAAGGTTTTCCCCTGGCATGAAGTCCAGTCGTGTCCAGCTCTGGGGGTTGGTGCTCATCTCAATTTATAAGCCGAAGAGCCGGCGTTGTCTGTAGACACCTCCAAGGTCATGTGGCTGGCATGACTGCGTGGAGCACCGTTACATTCCCACTGGAGCGGTACCTATTGATCTACCCACATTTGTATGTTTTCAAACTGCTAGATTGGCAGAAGCTGGGGCTGACAGTGGAAGTTCACACCACTCCCTGGATTTGAACCTACGACCTTTCGGTCAACAAGCTCAGTAGCTTGGCGCTTTAACCCACTGTGCCATCAGGGGCTCTATACGGGCTAATATATGAGCTCTACTTTTCTATAGATACCAAATATTCCTACAAGGATATCATCTAAAGCATGCATGGGCAAACTTGGCCACTCCAGGTGTTTTGGACTTCAGTTCCCACCATTCCTAACAGCCAATAAACTGGCTGGAATTTCTGAGAGTTAATGACCAAAACACCTGGAAAGCTGAAGCTTGCCATGCCTGATGTAAAGGGACTTATTGAGGACTACCTGTGATATCTGGGGGTGCTATTATAACACATCCAGCTACAGCAAGATAGCTGGATGCATCACGATTGGTTTTCTCCAATTCTCCCTAACAATAGCTGTGTTGGAAGGGCTGTGGTGCTTACAAGGTGGATTTTGAGGAAGATAGCATTAGGAGAGATGGTTATGGAGATCTAGCTGCATTAAATATGTTTCCCAATGCAGGATCTCAAACACTAGGTGCTTTAAAAGTCATGTGAAGGATAATGTTGCCTAATACCAAGTCATTGGTCTATCTAGTCTAGTACTGGCAACAATAGCTTCCTAGGAGTTTTGAGCATGATAGTATTATCTGGAGACCACTCGCATACTCTATCAATCTTCTGCCTGAATACTAACTCAACCCAGACAACCTTAGCTTTTGAAAGCAGGCAAGATCATGCATGTTCCAGATGGTGTGGTGGTAACATGGGAAGGCTCTACATTTGAGAATATAATCTTGCAAAATCTGCAGTGGAGATAAAAGACAATTTCTACATGTATCTAACCTTGAATCACTAATGTATGACATACAATCTCATTAGTTTTGGCCACTTTTCAAAGGAGAGGGCCAATTCTGTTGACTTAAATCTTGATCATTAACCCGCATTTAAAACTCAGCATTTAACTTTGAGGTGGTTCGATGGCTGATCAGTGGAAGCCGTATTTACATTACATAACATATGGTTACAATCCTCCATTTTACCAGAGAAAATGCTAATTTTCCTTGCTCAGTCACCAGAAAATATGACAACCCTACTCAATCAGGACAAAAGACTACCAACACCAGTGTAACCAAATTAATGATACCATGAAGGATACTATGGAAGAGATAGCTAATACTCCAGAAGACAGGAATCCTCTCAATGATTCATGGTTACTTAACTCTAGTTCCATCAGTTCCATCAGTGTAGCTACTTATTTGGCCATAGCACACAGATAGATCTGGTACTTTATCTGGGCTAGCATGGTGGTCTAAGACTGATCATTCTTGCCAACTTCACAGAAGCACAATGCAAACTAAAGGGGCTAGCTGCTGCGAAGCCAAAAACGAAACAAAGAGAACCAAGCTTTGACGAAGTATACTGTATATTCACATGTATTCACAAGCAATGTGATAATCACAAGTCAAATAAATGTCCAATAACATGCTATAGGTAAGTTCAATCACGTGCAGTGGGCTAAAGCAAATGAGAATTGTATCCACACGAAAATAGCCAATATTATAATCCACAGGATATCAAAATTGTAATCCACAAAGTCGTCAATGGGAAATCAAATAAGGAAATCTCGAAGGCTATCCCAAAGTAGAGTTATAATTGTATATAATCAATGCGCAGAGTGCTGACAGCCGGCGTGCAACGGGAGTATCGTTCCGGGGATGAAGTATCAGGCCGAAGAGACTGTAGGTACCTACAGCCTCGTCGGCCTGATACTTCATCCCTGAACGATACTCCTGTTGCACGCCGGCTGTCAGCACTCTGTGCATTGATTATATACTGTACAACTATAACTCTACTTTGGGATAGCCTTGGAGATTATCTTATTTGATTTCCCATTGACGACTTTGTGGATTACAATTTTATTTATTATTTATTTCTTTATTTATTATTTCAATTTGCTAAACCGCCCTCTCCAAGGCTCAGGGCGGTTTCCAAGCATATAAAACACATCGAGATAAAAACATCCTAAAACATCTTGAAAAAACATCCTAAAAACACACTAAAATACCATGGCAATCATGGTCGGTTAAAACACATAAAATCACATAAAACAATTTTGATATCCTGTGGATTATAATATTGGCTATTTTCATGTGGATACAATTCTCATTTGCTTTAGCCCACTGCACGTGATTGAACTTACCTATAAGCACGTTATTGGACATTTATTTGACTTGTGATTATCACATTGCTTGTGAATACACGTGAATATATACTTCATCAAAGCTTGGTTCTCTTTGTTTCATTTTAACCTCACAAAAGCAATCAACATCTGGGGATGGAAGGAAGAGCCTTTCCAAAATCCAGAATACATTGGCATAGAAGTATAATGACCCGATCAGATCCCTTGTCTAATGAAATCAATATGCCGCCACTATTAGCTTACCGATGCCTTTCTTAAAATCTAAATACTTGTGTGTGATTCAGTCCACTTTCTGGCAAATATGTGAAAGTGTGGTCAAGATGATGCAAAGAACCTAGCCTGTTAAAGTCAAGCCTCAACCCCAGCTAACATCCAAGGTAAATACGATGCTACAAGGACTTTCAATAAAGGTGATGTTATTAGAGGCCATCATCACATGCAAAGATGATCCCTACTGTGTTTATTACCACCAAAAGATATTACCTATTGTGACTCAGCCCTTGGTATTCATTGGAGTTTGGTTCCAAATCTCCCATTCATACCAAAAGCTGTGGTTGTTCAGGTCCCAATATATACAATGGGACTCAGTAAATGGCATCCCTTATGTAAAATGGCAAGATCAAGGTTTGCTTTTTAGACTCCTTTGGGTGGTTGAATCCATAGAAGCAGAATCTGTGGATACAGAAGTCCTACTGTACATCTAAAGGATTTTCATTGGTGGTTGGTAGATTCCTTATCAATGAAACTGTTAACTTGGACTGTAAAGGACGTCATTCATACTCCCCAAAATGCATCCAACACTTTGTATAGCTCTCTTAAAGTTTGGACTAAAACACAGAATGGATTCACACTACCCTAACCTTTCAACTTAGAACTCACTAACTGCCACCTAGTTCTTTTCGACTAGAAACAGGACTCAAGGATGGTTTTGTATCTTTTGCTCTTGTCATCTTTATTTTAGCAGACTTGGCAATTCCCCCTTCTTATCTAGTAAAACTTTGACTCAATGTCCCTACGTATTTGTTTTTCTCTTTCTCTTGTTTGCCGTCCTTCTCGAGACCTGGGACAAAGATTGCAAGCTTTCATGTTTGCAAATGGCGGGGTTTGTGGTGGGATTGTCTATAAATGGGAGCCCTGCTTTGGCTCCCACTGCCTCTCCTTCCTCCCAGAAGAACGTTGCTTCTCTAGGCCTTCTGCAAACTTGAACCATGAAATCTCTCATAGCTCTGGTCCTTCTGGGCCAGATCCTAGCATCCAAAGCAACCTCCGAGCCTTTCCCTCCGCTCGCCAGCCGTCCCGACTGTGATGACCCTGAGGTTGAAGCTGCAGCCAAGTTAGCAATGGATCACATCAACTCCAACTCTCTTCATGGATATAAATATGCCCTTAACAGTGTCGAGGCGGTCAAGGTTTACTCAAGGGTAAGTGCTGCATAAATAAAATGGCGGAATAAGCTAGGAAATTATTTCCACTCTTGTTTTACTCCAAATTTAGGCTAGTTCCCTTTTTGTGGACTACCATTCCCAGAATGCCCCAATAAACCTATCCAAACTCCATTTTTATTATATACATAAATAGCCATGGTGACTTATATTTATTTTTTATAGTGAATTGCCTTACTGCAGGACAGGAAGAAATATCTTCAAATAAAAACGAATTTCGTTACTTACTGCAAAAAGTAACAAGCAAACAGTCCTACTACTGTATTTGGGAACCTTTGTGCTCATGAAGACCATCCCTATGATTAAATAGAATGAAATATCTATTTCAGTAGATGTTTGAGGGAAGGGACATGTCAATAGAGCAGTGATCGGAATGAAACACAGATTATCAGAGGGCCTTGGAGCTGGGATTCAGGACCTTGGATAGCTCCTTTAAAGTTTGAACTCAGAATGGATTCACTTCATCCTACATTGTGTCTGGTCATTTCTGCTCAACTTTTGGGACTTTCCTTCCCTTGAAGTGTGCCCCATGACCTGCCCTGCAGCCCCCAAAGTACTATACTCTGCTGCCAGTCTTGAATAATGATTCAGCTGTCAATTTGGACAGTTTCTGTGTGTGGAATTGAGGGGGAAAATCATATTGTGCTTTACTTCTGGTGGCCAAATATCTTGGGGAGCCTCATTGCTGCTCATGCTTCTGGGTGAGACCAGATTTTGTTACAGAATCCTGCAATTCCAGTCCAATAATCTCTTTTAGTTACAAGAAATATCTCAACCTTTCCCACCCCAACCTAAGAAAAGTATTTGATTTATTTTCCTGTGGGCTGGGTTTATTATTATGTGTTGCTTTGTACAACAACCCGGGTCTTCCCATTTTCATGCCAGTTAAGCGTAGAGCATTTGTGGGACTTGGTTGCCTTCAGTGTGACTCCTTATGTTCAACTTCCAGCAGATGTTAACTGTCCTAGAAATTCCTAGAGATAACATTTTAATGAAATCCACAAATAATCCAATCTGTAAATGTGAAAGTTTAACTGTATTTACTTCACTTCCTCTCTTCCAACTTTACTATCCTATGATTCTTTCCTTGCTCCTTGTGAAGGAACAAGTTTTACAAGGAAGTACTACAAAAATGCCAAGTAACTAAGACTGGTGTGCAAATATTTCTCGATCTTCTTTCAGGTCAGGTACTGAAGATACTGACATCAGGAAGCATGCTTTGACATGGGCTTTAAGTTGTATATTCACTAAGCCATATCCAAAATGTGTTCATGAGGGAGGGGAAAGAACAAACAGTTCCAATCATCTGTTTGTTGTCTTGTCTCCCTCATAAATATGTTTGTGATATGGCTAATGGGATGAAAAGTCGGGCCAAGGGGTTAAGACACAGAACCAGTTTACCTGCAGTCCCTTGCAATCTACATTGATTTCACACTGACCACAAAATACGTTTTGTTTCTTCCCAGGGGACAACGGGAGAAATAATATACATGGAGATAGACGCATTGGAAACCAACTGCCATGTGATGAGTCCAATGCCTGCTGAAAATTGTACAGTAAGAGACAGAGCAGAACATGTAAGTATTACATTTTGCCACGATAGAACTAATGGGACTGCCTAGTTAATACAAACAATGGTGAAAAATGCCAGATGCCACTGTCCAACAATATCCATATGGTTGCATAACTCCTAGGTGTAAACACCTATCAGAAATTATGCCTATGTGCATACCAATCTTAAAATGAATGTTTGTGTTTTGTGTGTGTGTGTGTGTGTGTGTTGTTCTTTGCTTGGTTCACACAACTAAAACAATGGCAGCATGTTCCTCCAAAAGTAGTTGTGGGTGATTAGTGAAATGCTAAACAATTACTGCATACACTTGATGTATGAGTCTAGCAATTTTAGTCAAGGAAACAACTCTTAGTTTAGTCTGTACTGTAAGTCTGTTCCATAACTGTTATCCCTTCTCGGAATAAAATGACATGCCCCTAAGATTTACCATTGACTTATCTACAAGTCCTATCAAAATCCATAATTTGGGCTCCAAAACATGCCCTTGACTTATACAAGAGATCAGCTTACAAACAAGTATATATGGTACTTATTTCAACATTCCTATAATTCAAATATTTTGAACTTCCAGGCTGTGGAAGGAGACTGCGATGTCAAAATGCTCCGGCTTAAAGGAGAGTATAAGGTGCTCTCCACCAAATGTCACTCATCTCCAGGTAATCAATTTTATTGCTTTGGACTATGCTGGCAGACAGAAAGGGAATAACAAATGCTCTCACTATCCTTGTTTAGAGCTTGGAAAGGGTACCTTATAGACTACAAATCCCAGAATCCCCAAGCCAAGGCATCTAAAAGTAACTCTTCCACCATGTACATATCTACTGCTTACTTATTATGCTAGTGGCTTCTGGTTGTAAGGCGCTGAGCAGACCATGCTCTGGCACCATGAGATGCAGAGCCAGTCTTAGGAAATGGGGCTACAAAGTGGAGTTCATAATATGTGAATGTGGAGAAGAGCAAACCACAGACCACCTAATACAATGCAGTCTGAGCCCTGTCAGATGCACATTGGAGGACCTTCTTATGGCAACGCCAGAGACACTCCAAGTCGCCAGCTTCTGGTCAAAGGACATTTAGTGTAATGCCAAGTTTTAAAACTTTGTTTGTGTTTTCAAATATATTACAACTGTACCCTCAGTTCACTTTTGACATGATAAATACATACTTATGATGATCAGTTCCCATTTTTGGATAAACACCCTTTTTTGCATATCTCTTTTGGCATGCATATTACGGATATGAATGTACAGTGCTGTCCTTCTTTAGCATAGGGTCAGGCACAGTGATACTAGTGGGCTATATATGAGCCCACCTAGGGCATTAGAAACATTCTTTCCAAATGCAAAATGATGGATTGGAAGTATTCCCAGCCCATTTGGAGGCATCTCTGGGGCCCTTAGGGATCAAAATAATTGTATTTAATTTTACAAAAGTCCCCTGACCCCATTTCCTTTAGATCATATGGGAAGCATTCCCACGACCTACTGTGCTGTCCCATCATCATCCTCACCTATTGCCCCCTCCCCCTGATCAATTTAATGTCAGAATATGCTTTTGTTATTGTTGAGCGCCATCATGTCATTTCCGCTTCACAGTGCCCTGAAGATGAATCTATGGCAGGGTTCTCCAACTGGTGGGATCTTCATGGAGTGCCACACTTTCCCTTGGTTTGGTATCCATTGGAGTAAGGTCACTAAAGGCCTGAAACCAGTGTATTTAATACCTTAGCAAAAACCCTCCAAAAAGGTTGCTGCTCCCATATCAGCTGCACACACAGAAGCCAAGTCTTTCTATCACAGGGCTTGTAGATTAATTGCAGTAAGTGGTAGTGAATAGAAAACCGGACTTAGATGCAGCCCATACTTCAGGTGGCCACAAAGTCACTCCGTGGCCTTGTGTTTGCTCAGTCCAACATTGGACTCTTTCTTACACCTATCACCTTAGACTACTTTAATACTCTTTTGGACACCATGGCTGAAGCCCATGGAACCCTGGGATTTGTAGTTTGACCAGAACTTTCTGGCAAGGAATTCTAGGCCTTCCACTTTCATAGGGGTGCAAAAGTGCACAATTAGTGAAAATACTTTTAACCAACGATAACACCTCTTTATTGAACTGTTTCTTCCAAGTGAATCTATGGTCAACTTCTGCCATACATTGACCATTGAATTGTGCTGGAGAATCTAGAGATACCTAGAGTTGCACTGGAGGACATAGGGATTCCTGCAGATGTTATGAATAACTTTCCCATACTGAAAAATAATATCCCACTTCTGGCACCAATTTGTCATGAATAACTTTTCAATAACTTTAAAGCATAAGTTATTTTTATTGCAATTTCCAGTGTGAGCGGGTATTACAGATTACAGAACTTTTACACAAAGAATGACATCAGACAGACATATAGATTCTATGCAACTACATGAGATTCACAATTACATTGGTTAACAAACAAACAAACAAACAAAGGAGAATTACATTTTCAATTACCATTCACACACATGTACATGCATCCATCCTCATATACATCCAAATATCACCATATCCTTTTCTCGCTCCTTGGAGAAGCACCTGTTTAGGCCCTGCTTCCCTGCAGCCTTCCAACGCATAGTTCCATAACTTCCATAACGCCAAAACTTCAAAACGCTGAAATGCCAAAATTTCTTTCCCTAAGAACAATGCCAAGGACCAGATCTCTGTTTTCCATACAGCAGAACCTGACTCCCTGCACAAAATCTAAGACTCCAAAAGTGCACTTCTTCCTCTTCCCTGGAGAAAGAAGGCCAAAGTGACCAGTCTGCTCCCTTGCAAATCTGCCACTCTCCAAATACACCATCTCTTTCCTTCCCATTGAGCAGAGCATGGCGGGTGAATCAGACTCCTCAGGTCTGTTTGAGAATTGTTCCATTGAGTCTTTTATAGGAATATTGTGCTGATATAGTCCCAATGATGAAAATTAATGCAATATGTCTTCCATCCTGGAATATGTTGACTCCAACTCAGTTTCCTGGCCAGATGTTGACTCTTCTTGATCGGTGATAGCCTTGTGTTGACTTCCTTCTTAACATAAGGAATGTTGTAAACATTTCTCTTAACTTGAAAGACCCATTGTCACAGTTCTTATCACAGTTTACTTTTTCAGTTCTCATTAGCAACTTTAATTACAGTCCAGCAAGCAGGTAGTTAGTCATTGCAGGTCTTAATATTATACTGGTATCTCCAAAATTATTCACTCCAGCCATTCATTCCCACACATCATATTAAATTCACATTTATCAAATCTGTAATGATATTTTCGTGACATAGAGAATGTATTTATCAAATCCATGAATCATCAAATCCACAGAAGTTAAATCTGCAAATGTGGAGAGCTCACTGTATTTCTTGAAACTAGAGTTCCTAGGATGCCATAGCATGGCACTATGACAATTAATGTGGCAACATAGTACTACGATTATGCAATGTGGAAAAGGATCTATTACTCCACTTTACCTCAAGGTTTATGGTGAAGATATAGCACTCTGAATTTGTTGAGGGAAGATTGCCAGGAAAACACAGTAAGTAAATAAATATAACACTCTTCTCTCTGTTTTGCATGCTACCAAATAAAAAAAGTCATTCCAAGAACTGATTAGCTACCTTAAATCCTCAGGAGATGCTAGCTGGAAATGTTACCTGTTGAAAGATATATATGAGTCAATCATGTGTTTCCCTTTTACTTCCTTAGACTCAAGAGAAGATCTTAGAAAACACTGCCCCGACTGTGCACCTTTGGCGCCTCTGGATGACCCTGAAGTGGCGAATGCAGTCACCACTGGGATCGCTGAGTTCAATGGTCACCAAGATACAGACCGTCACTATGAGCTCCTTGAGATTACAAGAGGAAGGCACTCTGTGAGTATCAAAAATCCTTTCCAGATAGGAAAGAAGTCCACAAAAATCCCATGTTTTGATGCTGTGCAAACTGGATTTATTTCGGAGATCCTGCAGATGGCTTTCCCCACCCTGAAGGATTGCCAGGGAACTCCCTGAATTATACAGGGATTTTAGCATCTACCTCTCTATTGCTCTCTGTCTGTGTTACACCAGATTAGCCAAGACCACTGCCATTAAGAAACACCGCATTTTTTTCCAGAAACCCAATTCATCGGAGATCAAGCAAAGTGTGATATAACTGAATCCCTTTAATATTTTGACTCTAATACCTGAACGGTAGTTTTAAAGCATTCAGTGGAAAGTGGTGAAAGTCCATTTCTGAGACAGTGCATAGACTAGATGTGATACGTGATCAATGGGAGAAACAAGAACACAAGGAAATTTGTGATAGTTCCAGGGACTTGTTTTACTTTCTGGATAAGCAAAAAGCAACATTAACTGCTGTTCCAGCATCCGGTTTGTGAAAAGAGAGAAGTGTGGGGACTGAAAGGGACGTGTAGATTGCAAATCCCACTTGGCTTCAGAGGGAGGCAATGGCAAAGCCCCTCTAAAGATATTTTGGCAAGAAAACCTTCTGATAGGCTTACCTTCAGATTGCCATAAGTCATGAACAACTTGGAGACACACAATACTGATGTTACAAACATCAGTCCAGGTGATGTCATTAAGCATGACACATGAAACAACAACCGCAGTTGCTCAGAGTGTGCCATTCCAGCCAAAATCAAACAGGTGACTAATGATGGAAATGCACACACACTTTTCAAGCTGGGGTTGTTGTCAATTTTTCAAGCTGTATGGCCATGTTCCAGAAGCATTCTCTCCTGACATTTCACCTGCATCTATGGCAGGCATCCTCAGAGGTTGTGAGGATGCCTGCCATAGATGCAGGCGAAATGTCAGGAGAGAATGCTTCTGGAACATGGTCATACAGCCCAATAAACTTACAACAACCCAGTGATTCCGGCCATGAAAGCCTTTGACAATACATTTTAAAGGTAGCCCTCTTGCCCTAAGATTCATTCCCTTTACCCGAGGACTGGAGAAGAGAGGCCAGGTGTGGGGAACTCTAGTGATACCAGACTTGGGAGACCCATATCTTGTCTTGAAAAAGGCTGGTTCACAAGCTGTTTGGGGATGTGGTGTGAAGCAAATACCACAGCCATATCCAGCCACTCCAGTGCTGCACGTATGATGGTGTATATTGCCTCATCATTTGACCACTTTATGCTTAGTTTTGAAATTGTTCCTGCTCCAGGGACAGATAAGATATGATCTCCTCTCTTCTCTCCCAGCACATGCCTCGTGCTACCTTTGTGGAGTTTGCCATTGCTGCCACCAACTGCACAGAACAAGAAGCAAAGGAGGGCAAAATTTGCGATGTATTGACAGGAGAAGACGCAGTAAGTGCCAGCGACATGGTTTCATTCCTAGTGAACTGAAAGCGGAATCATTTGGGGGTCTAAAATAGTTTCCTGTTTGTTGGGGGGGGGTGTTTGTTTGTTTTTTCAGGTTTTTCCATTTTTTCTGTTTGTTTGTTTTTTGTTTGTTTGTTTGTTTGTTTTTCCTTTGCCTTTAATTGGATAGGAGGACTGGTGAGCGTTGAAGTTTAGATCTTGATAACGGTTTTTATTGCAATTTCCAAAATCCCCAGCCAGCTATACTGCTTAAGAGTTCTGGGAATGGTGGTCCCAAAGAGCAACTTTTTGGTATCTGAGAAGCCCCAAAACCTGAAGCCCCATCTACACTGCCATATGCTCTAGTTTTTGAATCCAAATTGTCTGCTTTGAACTCGATTATATGGCAGTTAGACTTATATAGTTCAGTAGAAAACAGATCATCTGGATTCAGAAACCAGATTATATGGTAGTGTAGATCCCCTCTGAATCACCATGATAAACCAGGGTTAGATTACTGTCAGCCTTTGCATGGATTCCAGTGGCTTCCAGTGGTTGATAAACCACAATCTGCATTGTTCACACATATGTTCTAAATTTATGACACACCATTTAAGATATTTTGAGTGTGTTGTCTACATTCCATCCACCTCTGATGCAAAATCATGTGAACTAGTTTTATTCCGCTTTAGGGACCAGAAACCATTGAGCAGTGTCTAGAGTCCAAAGCAGTGGTTCTCAACCTTTCTAATGCCGTGACCCCTAAATAAGGTTCCTCGTGTTGTGGTGACCCCCAACCATATTTTTCGTTGCTGCTTCATAAATAATTTTGCTACTCTTACGAATTCTAATGCAAATATCTAATATGCAGGATGTATTTTCAAAGTTACAAATTGAACATAATTAAAGCATAGTGATTAATCACAAAAACAATATGTTTGGGGGAGTATGGACAACGGATGATGGGATTTGCAGTACCTTCAATCGATTCAGCTCTGACTTCCACAGACCACTGAGACCCCCACAAATTACAGAACTGGACCAAACTTGGCACAGAGAACCCACATGACCAACAGAAAATATTGGAGGTTTGGGAATAATTGGCAGTGATTTAGGGGAGATGTAGTTCACCTACATCCAGAGAGAACGGAGAACCCAAACAACTATGGATCTGGACCAAACTTGGCATGAATATTCATTATGCCTAAATTTGAACACTGTTGGGGTTTAGGGAAAATAGATCTTGACATTTGGGAGTTGTAGTTGCTGAGATTTATTGTTCACCTACAATCAGAGCATTTTGAACTCCACCAACAATGGAATTGAGCCAAACTTGGCACACAAAACCCCATGACCAACAGAAAATACTGGAGGGGTTTGGAATGAATTGACTGATTTAGGGGACATGTAGTTCACCTACATTTGGAGAGCACTATGAACCCAAACAACTATGGATTTGGATGAAACTTGGCACAAATACTCAATATGCCCAAATTTGCACGCTGGTGGAGTTTTGAGAAAATAGCCCTTCTCATTTGGGAGTTGTGGCTACTGGGATTTATGGTTTACCTACAATCAAACAGCATTTTGAATTCCACCAACAATGGAATTGAGCCAAACTTGGCAAACAGAACTCCCATGACCAACAGAAAATACTGGAAGGATTTGGTGGGCATTGACCTTGAGTTTTGGAGTTGTAGCTCACTTACATACAGAGAGCACTCTGCACTCAAACAATAATGGGCACGAATATTCAAAATGCCCAAATGTGAATACTGGTGGAGTTTGTGGAAAATAGACCTTGACATTTGGGAATTATAGTTGCTGGGATTTATAGTTCACCTACAATCAAAGAGCCCCTAGAACCCCATCAACAATAAAATTGGGCCACACAGAACCTCCATGACCAACAGAAAATACTAGGTGGATTTGGGAGGAATTGACAGTGATTTATGGGAGATGTAGTTCAACTATGTTTAATAGTTGAAAAACTAGCCTGCCTTCTCCTCAATGTGGTGTCATTTCATATTTAAACATGACTACTATCATGCCCCCTTCTCTCAACCTTATTTATTACAAGCTAAACGTCCCCAGCCCTATAGTAAAACAAAAACAGACCAACTATACCGGAGGCGTTCCTGCACCAGGAAAGACACTAAAGGAGGGGGGCTCGGCTCCCTGCCTCTTCCAGGGGGTGTAACGAGCAAGGAAGCGACACCAAAACAACAAGGCAGAGGGAAGGAGAGAAGGAGGGGAGGCCCAGAACAATAGCGAGTGCCTGACTCACTCCCCAAATGAAAGAGCCCCCCTGCTCTAAATCCTAAAAAGGAAAGAAAGGGCTCTCCCTCCCCTCTGAAGAAGAGGGAGAAAGAAACCCTCAGGAGAAACCCCAAAAGCAACGCTTTCCCTGCTCTCCTTTTTGGGTCCCTCCTCGCAAAGCATTGGGGACAGTCAGCAACCCCACAAGATTACACAAACACACCGACAGACTCCTCCTCAAGTACCTCCAACACTGCACCACTTCCTCACACAGCAACACACAGCACAAACTCTAATCCCGGGAACTCCTTCAAAGAGCAGCCAAACTTCTCAAGCCACACAAAACTCCCCCAGCCTGAAAGTGTCACCCAAGCAACCACGCAAAAAGGAGGGAAAGCAGTCCTGTCCCCGCTTGGACAGGGAGCCTTGCCTCTGCACCCCTTGGAGGAACAACCCAGGCTTGAGCACCTCGGTCGCTCACCTCATGCAGCAGGAGAGCAACTGCCTGAAGGAAAGCAGCAGCCATGCCGATCGTGATGAGGCCAGTGGCTCCAGCTGAGGGGTCAGTGTGGCGGACAGGGAGGGCAGGCGGAGGAGGCAACCTGCACCTGCCACCCCCCGCATCCAGGGGCTCTCACTGCCGGGGCCTGCGCCGGCCCCCGACCTGCCTGCTTCTGCTCTGAGCGGCTGAGGGAGGCCCAAGCCGCTATTCCATCCTAGCCCTGCAGGCCTCAAGCCCAGGAGAAGGCCTACATGTGCCTCCTCAGTGAGAGGCAGAGCCCGCGCACAGGCCCGCTCTGGCTCTGATAGAGGGGCCAGAAGGAAGGAAAAGAGGAGGACGCCGAGGGACCTCTCACCCGGCAGCAGAGGCGCTGGAAGAGATAGGAAAGGGCCTCTGAAAAGTAAGTAGAGGCACCTTCCCCTCACCCGGCAGGCAGCAAGAGCCGGGCACCAGGCTTCCGGCAGCCATCCCGGGGAGCCGGAGGGGGCGGGGCCAAAGGAGGCAGCTCCGCGACCCCTCGGAAATGACCCCACGACCCCTCTGGGGGTCGCGACCCCCAGGTTGAGAACCGCTGGTCCAAAGCATCTTATTTATTTATTTATTTATTTATTTATTTCTTCGATTTTATACTGCCACTCCCGAGGCTCAGGGCGGTTTACAAGGAGGATACAAAAAGCAAAGATAAAACAATGAATTAAAATTTCACTTAAACTTAAACTCTGGGTGGCAGCCCCATCCTGCAATATCCAGCCAAACTTAATTTATCCATCTCATAAGTATACAACTTTGCTTTCATCTTTATTAAAGGGTAAAATATATGTAAACTAAAAAAATGGTTTTAAAATAATTTAATTTTGAATCAGTAAATATTTGATTTGTATACCTATTTGATATACCCATTTACCTGGAGTCACATAGACATTTCTTGAGCAAAACCCTCACCCTAGACATCCAGGAATGACATCTAACCCAATTCAGTCCCTGTAGATCAGTGGTTCCCAACCTTTTTTTGACCAGGGGCCACTTTGACCAGGGACCACTATCCAACATAAGTACCAAAAGGATTATGAATTGGTTTTTGGTCAAGTTTAGATCCAGTTTGGTTATTTGGGGTGCTGATTCAGAAAACTTCATTGGATAGACCATATCAGCTCTAGTTTCTGATACAGAGCAGATGTCATCCAGTAGTCACCATCTGCTCAAGCACAGAAAACAATAAGAGGGTTTTGTGAGACCAGTCGCTCTCGTTGCAAAGGTGTGGTAATGGTGAGGCCATGGACCATATTTTAGTTCTTGTGGACCACCGGTAGTCCACGGACCACAGGTTGGGAACCCCTGCTGTTGATAGACCCTCAGATGCAGTGGAACTCAATCATTCCTAATTTGTGATCATTTTCTGGGTTATTTCTATGGGCAAGGTGATAGCGTGTGATTTTTTGTACTTCTATCCTTACACCTGGATTGTGATCTGAACATATGCTCCTCTTTCTCCAGCGTTTTGGGTTCTGCAAAGCCACCATTTTCAAAAAGCCCACTGGTGATGGTCCGGCTATTCTCATGCTTTTCCCTGACAATGTAGTGGCTTGTGACACCTTTGACAAACAGGTATAACATTGGACATTACTTTCAAGAATTGCCTCCCTCCCTTTATTAACATAAGAACTTGTTGTTGACATCTGAAGGTATGTGTGTTAAACAGCTAATAAGGGACACCACATGGTTGGTGCTCAAATACATACGGCAGACTCTGCTTCTTTGAACTATCCCAAAATTCCACCAGCTAACTATAAGGGCCACGGTGAGGTGCATTCAAAAATATTCTTCCCCCTCCAAATTCAATCCTTACAACCTTTGGTGACCTGTCAGTGATAATATGCCCTTTCTAGGTTGTTAGAACTCAATCATCCTTTACTTTTTCCCAAATTCAGTGCTTAGGAAATAAAAGTTGGATTACAAGGCCCACAACCCCTCCTGCCACTATCTATGCAGCTGGGACGTTCTGGAAGCTGTAGGCTGCATTGCATTATATAAGGAGCCCCCGGTGACACAATGAGTTAAATTGTTGTGCTGGAAGGATTGCTGACTGATAGGTCAGTGGTTTGAATCCAGGGAGAGTGGGTTGAGCTCCCACTGTCAGCTCCAGCTCCCCATGCGGGGACATGAGAGAAGCCTCTCACAAGGATGATAAAACATCATACATCTGGGTGTCCCCTGGAACACGTCCTTGCAGATAGCCAATTCTCTCACATCAGAAGTGACTTGCAGTTTCTCAAGTCACTCCTGACATGAAAAATGGCATTATATAGTATTATGTAATGCCCTATAACAGGGCTGTCCAACTGGCGGCCCAGGGGCCATGCACGGCTCCTGAGCCCCTTCCCTATGCCCCCCTAACCCCCTGAAAGACATCAGTTTTATTTTTTAAAAAAAATTGGAAAAAAAATTCCAAAAAAATTCATCCTCGGGGCACGAGGAGGGGCGGAGCCGGCGCGAGTGAGGAGGAGGCGGAGGGAAGCCACGCCAGATGCCCTAGGGGCAGGACTTCCCCCCGCCTGTACCTCGCTCGCGCAGGGCCGCTCGTGGGCTTGCGCGCCAGGGCGGGATCGGCGAGCCGCCCTTCGCCATCTCCCTAGCTCTTGAAAATGGGGGGGACACGCAAGGGGCGGGTCACGCAAGATGCTGAAAAGGGGCGGGTCACGCAAGATGCCGGGCATGCGCGCCAGGGCGGGAGGCGGGCCGGGGGATCGGCGAGCCGCCCTCCGCCGTGACCCTATCTGTTGCAGCGGCCGTGCCTGAAGGAAGGTAAGCCGGGGTGCTTACCTTCCTTCAGGCGCGGCCGCTGCAAGAGCTAGGGACGTGAAGGCAGCTCCCGCCCCTGCAAGA
Organism: Anolis apletophallus; assembly: GCA_030556195.1. Lineage (NCBI taxonomy): Eukaryota > Metazoa > Chordata > Lepidosauria > Squamata > Anolidae > Anolis > Anolis apletophallus. The sequence continues at coordinate 15,390,009 of JARBWK010000010.1, forward strand.
GCGTGACCTGCCCACCCTGACGTCACCCTGACGCCACCCGAAAAGGGGCAGGCCGCACAGGACGATGGGCATGTGCGCCAGGGTGGGAGCGGCCCCGCCCCGTGAGCGGCGCTGCCCCCGCTGCGGCTATGCCCCCGCGAGCGACCACGCCCTCCGCTCTGGCCCCCAAGGTGCTCAGTCACCTGAATTCCGGCCCTTGGCCCGAAGAATTTGGACAGCCGTGCCCTATAATGTCGCATATGAGGTCAAACTGCATTCTATAGCAGTCTAGATCATGCTTCAATTATGATAATCCCCTCCCCCAAAAAAGCATTATTTCTAAAATGAATCTGGCCTTTTCTTGTTTGGTGGGATGGGGGTTGGCACAAAAGCATCCAACTATTTTCTTAAAGCTGGATACTTTGAGGTAATGAGTCAGGGCTGCAACTATTAATGTGCGGAAAGCACACACACAAAAAAACAATTTGGGAGGCCAAAAATGGGATGTGAGTATTATGTGGTGAAATATGGTAGCTGGGTGATGCTTTGCTGTTTTCGCTCCTCTCCACAAACCTGGGAAAATGGTCAGGTTTGCAGGGCTTCATCTCAGAAAAGATGGATGGGAGACTAATGTAGCTAATCTCACAACTATGGACGTGTCTACACTGTAGAATTAATGCAGTTCAACTGCCATGGCACAATGCTATGGAATCCTGGGAGTTGTAGTTTGGTGAGGCACCAGCACGTTTTGACAGAGAAGACGAAAGGCCTTGTGGAACTACAACTCCTATAACTCCACAGCATTAAGCCCTTACCTTAAAAGAGGACCGAATCAACTGCACAAGCAGACTCCTCATGATGGTTTTCTTTTCCAGGTTGGGCAATCCCATACCCACCTGACTAAGCATCATATGGAGAAAAAGATCCCTTCCCCTGGAGTCGGCCGCACTGTCCTGGACCTCGTCCATTCCCACAATGACACGCTTGGATCGCATGAGTCCCAATCTGCCGAAATGCCAGTGGCCCAAGCAAGTCCGGTGGTCAAAAGAGCTGCAGGTGTTGAACCAGAGATCCAGCCAATGATGCCACCTCTCCAAAAGTGTCCAGGAAAATACCGACACTTTACGATATAAACACAAAATTTGCTGAGGGTATATAGAATCAATGGGAATGTCCCATTAATAAACCAGTCTTTGATGTCCCCCCCAAACCTGAACTCAAAGAAGACTTTACCCTGATAAGTCACTGCAATAATTGGCAAACATTTACTCCTTCTTAGCAGGGCCATATGGGTAATTTCTCCATCCTGGTACTTGTCACAGATTAGTATTTTCTACCCTTTCTATCATTTTTAGTTTATTCTGAAAATAAGCTTCTAGACCTTGAGTTCATCAATTGAGAACATGGAAATAGTATGGTTGATATCATATGAGCAAGAGGAGAGCTGGACAGATTCTAAGGAGATTCTATGTGCCACGTAGTTTCCTAACCCTTTCCTTTCACTAATAGACATAGAAGAAAGTGCACAAACCATATATCATAATTTACAATTTAGATAATTAAAAAGATGACCAAATCTGTTGTGCCACATAGAATCAGTTGTGGGTTACTTGTGTTTGGAAGGAAGAATGTATGCAGCATTGAACTGAAATGACCACAAAACTTTTACCGGGTGTCTTCTCTGTATATGATTTTTCCTCAGTTTCAAATGACCAAAAATGCTATGAGATATTGCAAAGGCAATGTTGAACAATCTATATTCAGAGCAAAAGACAACCAAAACATGGTGCTTCTAAAATAAAATATTAAATAAAGAATGCTTCTTGCCTTTTTTTCTCCCCTTCTCTATTTGCCTCTGGATCTGTGGAAGAATGTCCTAAACATTTACAAGTGAACTGGAAAGGTAGAGGTTGGGAACTGCATCCCAGAGCCCTTCCAGACAGTACCTTTATCCCCGCAGCAAACCGGAGGGTAGCCAGACACCATTCCCTGTAAATGCAGAAGCAATTGCTAGTAAAGGCAAAAATTGCAAAACTTCCAGGTGCAGGAATATTGCAGTTTTGAGCCGAATATGCGGATCTTCACATGTCTGTATGTTCCTGAAATTGGAAATCATGGTTTTTAAATATATATAAGAACATAAGAACATAAGAAGAGCCATGCTGAATCGGACCTCAGCCCATCTAGTCCAGCAGTCTGTATCACACAGTGGCCCACCAGTTGTACACGGGGATCTCGAGCAGAAGGGAGGGCAAAACCCTGACCTGCTCCCGACCCCCACAACCAGTACCCGGTCCTTACCTCAACCAACTCCGATATCCTTTTCATTCTTGGGCTTTGTTCCTGGGCTTTAGGTGTCTGTTCCTGATCGGTCAGGTCCTGAAAAGAAGGAGACACCTGAATAGAAGGCAAAAACATTGTTTGTGTGCCAGAAACTTTATGAAACGTGTAGAGGGCACATTTTCTCTAGCCAGGACAAAGTTGTGGCCCCCTGGTCAACGTTGCACATCTTTTCACAACAAGAGCAATCAGGAACAGCCATGTATAACCCAGGAACAGCATCATGTTGTTTGATGCCACAATTCCACAACCAAATCTGTCTAAATAGATGACCAGGCAGCCAGGCTCTAGAAAGTTTCAATAATGACAAAGTTCTGTACCTGGCTTGAAACTGTGTATTCCTGTTTGATTGTGCAGTGCCAACTTGGGCAGAAATTGACTTACCCCATAGCAAACTGAGCTATAATGTGTTTTCAAAGGATTTCATGGCAAGCATCACTGGGTTGCTGTGAGTTTTCCAGGCTGTATGCCATGTTCCAGAGCATTCTCTCCTGATGTTTTGCCCACATCCTCAGAGGTTGTGAGATTTGTTGAACATGAAAGGCACTGCAGATTAATTCAACCAAAGAAGTCAGCCATAGCATAGCACTTGATGAACCAATCTGGACACAGAATATCATTTGAGAACATAGAAATGCTGGACCACTCTAACAAGCACCATGTCAGGCTACACAGAGAAGCCACTGAAATCCACAAGCAGGTGGGCAATTTCAACAGAAAGGAGGAAACCATGAAAATGAACACAATCTGACTACCGGTATTTTAAAAAACTCTAAAATCAGGACAATAAATAAAGAGCAACACTCAAAAACAGGGAAATTCCAGACAAGAATCAATCAGGGCCAGCTAATCACCTCCCAATAAAGGAGTTCCCCAGGCAGCAAGAAGCCAGACTTTGAAACTGCTAGCTTCAGTGCTAATCAAGGTGGCCAATTGCAACATTTACACTTGCCTCAAGCAGACAAGAATTCTTTCTCCCACCCTGGACTTTCCACAGATATATAAAGCCCACTTGCCTAGCTTCCAACAGACCTCATAACTTCTGTGGATGCCTGCCATAGATGCAGGCGAAACATCAGGAGATAATGCTTCTGGAACATGGCCATAGACAGCGACCCAGAGTTAAAAATCCTTGGTCTTGTTAGAGATAGAAAGGAGAGAGAGAGAGAGAGAGAGAGAGAGAGAGAGAGAGAGAGAGAGAGAGAGAGAGAGAGAGAAGGGATACAATTATAAATAACACAAAGTGACACATTTGGTACTTGCCTTCAAGTCATGTTCAGCTTATGGCGACCTTATGATAAATCTATCATGGGATGTTCTGGGACTGAGCATGTGTGACTCAATCCAAGTCACCCAGTGGCCTTCCAAGCAGAGAACTGAACTGTTCTCAAGGGTTGTAATCCAATGTTCATGCCAAACACACATCAAAATATACAAAATTATAAAACCATATTAAATCTTTAAAGGCTTTTTTGGGAAGTTTTCACATGGGATTTTGCAAAACAACAAAAGAAAGACTGAATAAAGGTGGGTACTTCTGCTTCTGTGAAGGTGGTGCCACAGTCCTTGCGGCCTTGTCTAGCCTTTCAGAAACCTGTATTGAAAGTATCCATCTGTAGAAAGACTGGAAGGAGCACAAAGAAAAAAGTATAGCATCTCATTGATGGAGTGCATCTCCAGCCTTTACTAGGTAAAGCACACACCACCAGGCTTTGAAGTTGCAAAGCTATTCAATGCTAGTCAAGGTGGCCAATTGCAACATTCACACTTGCCTCAAGCAGACAAGAGTTATTTCTCCCACCCTGGACATTATTCCACAGATATATAAATCCCACTTGCCTAGTTTCCAACAGACCTCAAAACCTCTGCGGATGCCTGCCATAGATGCAGGCGAAACGTCAGGAGAGAATGCTTCTGGAACATGGCCATGCAGCCCAGAAAACTCACAGCAATACACACCACTCAGTCCACAAAGCAGTTGGCCATAAGGCAAGTTACATTCCCATAACTAGACCCAGTGATGCTTAGCTAAAAAAAACCCGAGCATGCGAAAGGGATTGAGGAATCTCAGTAGACTACAAGTGGAACATAGTCCGGGAATGTGGCGCAGCTGGCTGGGTGTCAGCTGCATAAGATCTCTACTGACCAGAAGGTCATGAGTTCGAGGCCTGCCCAGTTCGGGGTGAGCGCTCGACCAATTGTGTAGCTCATCGACCTTTGCAACCCGAAAGACAGTTGCATCTGTCAAGTAGGAAATTTAAGTACCACTTCAGTGTGGAGGCTTAATTTAACTGATTTACGAGGCCATAAAAATATCCAAGAAATACACACAAAAGGAGTGAAGAAATGTGAAAGAAGCTCCTGGTGGCCAGAAGCTGGAATGTTAAATTGCCTCTGTGTCTGTCTTATACGTTGTATGTCAAATGGCATTGAATGTTTGCCTCTATATGTACATTGTGATCCGCCTCGAGTCCCCTGCGGAGTGAGAAGTGTGGAATATAAATGATGTAAATAAATAAATAAATGTCAACAGTGTGATGCAGCAGCTTTAAAAAAGGCAATATGATTCTAGGCTGCATCAATAGGAATATAATGTCTGGGTCAAAGGTCATTGTCCCACTCTATTCTGCTTTGGTCACATCTACACTGACCAGTTGAGTTGATTTGGAACCAGTTTGGGAGAAACTGGTTTGGATTGCTATGGCTGGAACTAGTTTGATTATATTTACCAGCGATCCTGGCCTCAGACTACTATGCAGGGTTTTCCCCCATTTCCTTGAGAGAATTGTACCAGTGCTTCAGAGCTGCAGGAGGTGAAAAACACAACAGGAAATGACAGTAATAGAGGTCAATTAATCCCCTTACTGCCCCTCCGTGCCCTTGGGGTGTTTTCTGTTTTCGGTAGCCCTCTCATCCCACCTTGAAACCTTCACAGAGGGAGTGCTTCAGTGCAGGATGGGTGTCTGTCTATAAAGCAGGGGTGCTCATTATGGAGATCGGGAGCACTTAGGTGATCTTCGGCCTTCTTCCAGGTGATCTTTGGGCCTCACCAGCCGGATGGCGCGCTCCTGCCATGCGTGCGCACGTGCACTCCCGCCACTGCCTTTGCGGGGCTTCTTTTGCCAAAATGAGGCTTTAGTGGGCGGGCCCTGGCACTCGTCTGGCCACGCACGGTGTGGTGACATGACGGCCCATTGGTTGTCTGTGGGAGGGATGGAGGGAATGTGTGTGTGTGTGTGAGAGAGAGAGAGAGAGAGAGAGAGAGAGAGAGAGAGCCAAGGAGAGAAGAAAGAAATCCGGAGAACTTTTTCGGATCCTTTTGGCAAGCAGGCAGGCAGGCGGGCGCTGGAAGGAGAGAGGGAGAGAGAAAGAGGCCGGGCAAAGTGGGGCAAAGCCAAGCAAGCCCTGCTGCAAACCCTGCTGCTGCCCTCCCTTTCCAAGGTGAGACCTGGGCGAGCAAGCTGTGTGGGGCTGCTTTCTTTCCTTGGTTGGGGGCGAGGAGGGAGGGCTCCGCCGTGTTCCTGGGGCTGAACCCGAGGAGGACGGGGCTGCGGGGATGGAGACTCCACTTGCTGCTGCTGCTTGTGCCCTCGCCGCCTTTCTCCGCCTCACCCTCCCTCGCCCTTGAAGGAGAAAGGCGAGGGCCCACGAGAGGGAGGGGGGGGCGGCCCCTCTTCCCAGCCCTGCACCTTCCAAGCCGCCGCCAAAGCCATATCTGGCCGAAGCGCTGGTGGGTGCGCCTATATATACCCTC